>JADOBS010303473.1:0-19449 GCA_015708375.1 Cydonia oblonga
TATATATATATATATATATATATATATATATATATATATATATATATATATATATGATTGATAATTCCACAATCGATTATAAATTGATTATTTCGTATAATTATTGTGAATGCTTTGAAGTACTAGTGTGAACTATGTTGATGCACAAAACCGGGACGGTCTTGGAACAACGTAAATCCGACCGTGAATCCGCACAAACGCATAAGAACACAAAGAACACCAAGAACACAAAGATTTTATCATGGTTCACCCCAATGTTTGGGCTACGTCCACACTGATGTTGATTCTCTTTATCTGTAAATGTATGAATACAAGTGTTTGTGAGGGTATTGCCCTCTGAGATGTGTTTGAGGGGAAGTCCTCCAGAGAAAGAGAAAGAGTGGAGGGCTTATTGTGAGAGCCTCTTTGTGTTGTGGACTTGGTCGTGCTTGTTTGTCTGAGGACTTGAGCCTCTTGAAAGCTTCTTGGAGAGCTCCCCTTTAGAATGAGGGGAGGAGTCCCTTTTATAGAATAAGGGCTCCTCCTCTTTTACAAGTGTGGGCTCAAATGTGTGAGGCCCAAATACGAGGCCCAATATATGGTACCAACAAACTACAAATGGCTTGATCCCTGTTTAGGGTACGTAGGCAGTCTAACAAGATGTTAGATGTAGCCATACAATAAACGAGACTAAATAATTGAGACAATAGCCTTGTTAGGAGAATGGAGCAATGTGAAGGAGATTAGTGGAAAATGTGAGATGTAACCTTATGATTTGGTGGATAAATGTTGGTCATAAATCAATGTGTGAAGAATCAAGAAATTGAAGGAAATGTAAGAATGATAATTAATTTAACTAGTGTTTAGTTGGGCTTATCACCGATAATTATTCTCGGAAACAAGTAGTTCTGGAGTATGGCGTTACAAATTATGTATTTTATGCCATCTTATATATATATATATGTATATATTTAGGAATACTATAATATGGTTGAGTTTTAAATTGCATCATGGCATATCCATATTTATATTACTTGCGCATAATTATTGTGAATGCTTAGAAATGCGAAGGTGAACGCATAACACACAGGTAAGTTCATGTGAGTTCATGGTATTAGTTGAAATGATGGAGTTACGGTATGATTACATTTATGTTCTAGGCAACTCTGACATTGTCGGTTGCAATAGTAGGCAACTCCGACATTGTCGTACAGGTTGCAATAGTAGGCAACTCTGACATTGTCTTACAGGTTGCAATGTTAGGTAACTCCGACACTATCGTATAGGTTACCCATGAGTTGTACATGTTATGTTGAGATGCATTGAGGACTCGTAAACCTGCACCCCTTGTTAGTGACTCCGACTTATGTGCTAGCAGTGATTGATGAGATATGGATGAGTCATACAGGTTACTATAGGTGACTCCGACTTATGAGCTAGCATTGATAGATGAGATATGGATAAGTCGTACATGTCACTACAGGTGACTCCGACTTATGTGCTAGCATTGATTAATGAGATATGGATGAGTCGTACAGGTCACTACAAGTGACTCTGACTTATGAGCTAGCAGTGATTAATGAGATATGGATGAGTCGTATAGGCCACTATAGGTGACTCCGGTTTATGAGTTAGCATTGATTGATGAGATATGGGTGCAGTCGTACAGGTCACCATAGGTGACTCCGACTTGCGTGCTAGTATGGTTATTAAGCACATGATTATTTATATTGCTAATGAGATGCTGTGTCGTAGTATACTTCTGAATTTACTGTTAGTATACATTTGATTTCATACTTATACGTAGTATAATTTACTGGAAATTATATAGGTTTTACGGCGATGAATTACTACCTTTGATAATTGAAATGATTTTGGAAATCTTTGTGTTGCTCACTCACACTTCTATTTTGCATCCCTCCAGGTTCTAGTAGCAAAGTTTCCGTATCGACGAATATTCGTGGCATGTCCTAGTACGGGTAGCTTCCTATGATGATATAGTTCTTATCTTACCTTACTGTACTTTACCTATGCTTTGTATCACGCGTGAAATGGGTCCAGACCCGCTCACCGCGAATTCGTGTATTTGGGCACTTGTAAGTTTAAATTTATTCATAATTTATACATTATCACACTTTATGGCTTCGTCACCTTCCAGGTGTCAGCCAGCACGGCTCTATTCGAAGTCTTAGTAGACATTCCGGATCAGGGTGTGTCACAAGCTCTCAACTAGAATTATTGTAAATTTTTCATTCTTTAACTAGAAGAATTTGTAGTATAGGCCTGATCTCACCACATGTCAGATTTAAATCAATTAAAAATAGGGAGTTTTTACTTGTAAATGAAGTGATAGGTGACATTATAGGAAATAGTTACAATGATGCCAAATAGTGTTTTGGGGATGTAGACAAGTATCTGCAGGGAAAAACAATAAAAGGGATGGTAGAGTTTAATGAGTTTATTGATAAATTTGAGTTTTATTATTAATTTTATTTTGCACTTAATAGTAATTATGTAATACAATAAGAAAAGTGTTATTGGTACTTTAAAAATCCTATTCTACGCTTTGCTACAATAAAATAGATAATTAATAATTTAAATTTGAGTTGGGTGTAAAAAGAAATAAAATTTCCCAAAAATCTCACTAACTCAGCCGCCGAAAAAGTGTTGTGCAGCAGCCACCAGCAGCCCAGTGCGTCTGCGTCTGCTTCTGCAACTCCAAGAGTCAGTTTCTTCTTGCTGCAATTTTCTGTTGAATTGAACTGAACTGAACTGAATTGAATTGAATCTTTCTCTGTTTGATGTTGGTTGATTGAGTGAAAGAGCTGTTAAAAATAGATAGTTTGGTTTATAGAATTAGAGGAGGTAGAAGAAAATGGAATGGCTAGGTTTACGGATTTTTCAAATTTCCTGGAAACTCGAATCCATCTCTCTTTTCCTTTTACATATTTTTACTGAATTATGACAGGATTTTTCGTTGATTATTTCTTTAGTTGTTTTAATTTTAGATGACAGTAAGGTGAATCCATGAGGGTGGATTCAAATAAAATACTCCATTAGCTACACTACCACAAACCCAAACCCAGCTAACAAACTTCTTTTTCTCAGGGTTGATTATCCGGTTTAGGGTTTAGGAGGCGACTGTGAAAAACCCTCTTCAACCATGGCGGCTGTCTGCACAAACCCTAAAATTTTACCATCACCGGCAGCTACCATGTCCTCTGTCAACATCCCCAACACCTCCCAATCCCAGCTCCTCTTCCGCTCGCATTTGCACAAACCCACGATGCCAAAATTTCTAGTTTCCCGTCCCAATCTTCACAACACTTGTAATCCCCACAACCGCAAACCCCACATTCTCTGCTCTCAAACTGACAACCCCAAACCTACTCCCCGACCTGATTACATCCCCAACCGCATCTCTGACCCCAACTATGTCCGCATCTTCGACACCACTCTCCGCGACGGTGAGCAGTCCCCTGGTGCCTCCTTGACCTCAAAAGAAAAACTCGACATCGCCCGGAAGTTAGCAAAGCTTGGGGTTGACATAATTGAGGCTGGTTTCCCCGCCTCTTCCAAAGACGATGCCGAGGCTGTGAAGATGATTGCAAAGGAGGTTGGGAATGCAGTTGACAAGGACGGTTATGTTCCTGTCATTTGTGGATTGTCAAGGTGCAATAGAAATGATATTCAGACGGCATGGGATGCTGTGAAGTACGCCAAAAGGCCAAGGATTCATACTTTTATTGCGACCAGTCCCATTCATTTGGAGTATAAACTGAGGAAGAGCAAGGAGCAGGTGATTGAAATTGCAAGGAACATGGTCAAGTTTGCCAGGGAGTTGGGATGCGATGATGTTGAGTTTAGCCCCGAAGATGCTGGGCGGTAAGGTTTTTGCTTTGACTCTACCATATGTATCTTTGAGCATGTGTGTGTAGTGTATTGTTGTGTAATTAATTGATATTTTTGTTAATAATGCTTATGTGTTATGACCTGCTGTTTGAGCCTGAGTTGTGAAGTTCTTTCTGTCCTGCTAATTTTTATTTTTTCTGATATAATTCATTTCATTTTCTTGTGTTTCTAAGTATAATTTTCCTTTTCTTCGTTGTCCCATACCCTGCCAGATCTAAAAGGGAGTTTCTATATCAGATTTTGGGTGAAGTTATAAAGGCCGGGGCAACAACCTTGAACATTCCTGACACTGTAGGTTATAATGTGCCAGATGAATATAGTCAGTTGATCGCTGACATAAAATCTAATACCCCTGGAATTGACAACGTTATCATTTCTACTCACTGCCAAAATGATCTTGGACTTTCTACTGCCAACACTTTAGCTGTATGTATTTGTTTATGTTTCGGTGTTCTTATTAGGCTCCTACTTAATAACACAATGCACTCACATCTTATCTCATCCATGTTCAGGGGGCATGTGCAGGTGCTAGGCAACTGGAAGTAACAATCAATGGCATTGGTGAAAGGGCTGGGAATGCTTCATTAGAGGAGGTGAGGGTTACTTCTGCAGTTGCATACTTTCAAGATTAATTTGTGTCGTTGAATTTGAAAATTTTAACATCGTTTCAAATGAAGTTCTTTTTGTAAACTTGATGCCAACAGTATCCACTTAGATTTCATGTTGTTGTTTGCAACAAATAACACCTCCTAGATGTCTTGCAATTAAAATTTCCTCCAAGATGTCTGGCTTAGAAATTATTGCTAAGAAGTTGGAATGTGGAATGTGCATCTTCCTGTGGTTAGTGTATGGGAAGGAAACAGTGACTGTTTGGCAAATTGGGAATATTGGTGAGTAAAGCTAAAGAGGATGGAGGATTTGTGGCATAAGTAAAAGTAGATATGGGATAGTACAGATTGGTGGGAATTCTAATATAGAGACTAATGGGAGCTGCCGTAATCCTTGGGAGGAACTGAAGGATATAAAGATTTTCAGAAATTCTGAAAGTTGGCGGTTGAGAAGTCTTGGAACTGATGTTTTTGTGATTTTGAAATTTTTTTTTATGTTCGGACCTCATTTACAAAGATTCTGATATGTATTCGAAGATATTACAGAGTTATTCATGTCCTATGCTGATACAGTTTGAATAATTCTTCTGGAGAAGTTTTTGTGTTACATGTTTCTAGCATCTTACAACATTCTCATCCATCTTTTTTCCTAACAGTATTCAAGAATTCACTGATTAATTTGATGCTTTCCTAGGTAAATTGGTGCAAAACTATATGCTCTGTTATTTGCATTCTTCGTTGGGAAATATGACTGAACCTTAAAATATCTTTCTGAATATGGCTCCTTAATGTTTCTGGGGCAACATTGATTGTCTTCAAATGTATTACATTGTTTTATATTGTTTGACTCAGTTCTTAAAACATTTATATGCAATACTCTTCATATGCTCTTGTTTTACTTTATATTACAATTTTAAACGAATATGTGCAGGTTGTCATGACCTTAAATTGTCGCGGGGAGCATGTTCTTGGGGGGCTTTATACCGGAATCAATACTAAGCATATCTATGTAACAAGCAAGATGGTATCTCGTTAACTTCTTTCAGAACTTCAACCAATTACTGCTTCATTACCATAAGTCCTTTTATCAGAGTTTCATACTGAATGATTTGCTTGTTTAGGTGGAAGAGTACACTGGGTTGCATGTGCAGCCACACAAGGCTATTGTTGGAGCTAATGCTTTTGCACATGAAAGTGGTATCCATCAGGTTCTGAAAAAAAATGTCTATTTGATGGCTCATCATGGTACCTAACCAATATAACCTGATGCCTCTTTCCAAATTTAAATGGAAAAAGAGAAGGGGGGGTATTAATCACTCATACACTGTTATAGACTTAACAAATTTTCTATCTGATTTTCATTACTTTTATAGACTCCATAAAAGTTGTGATATACTTTCATAGAGTTTAATAAACTTTTACGGACATGCTTTGTACATTCATCTTTCCTATCTTCCCAAAATACATCCATGGTTTCTATGGTTATCACCGTCAAAAGTCTATAAAGTCAGCCAAATTTCTAATGGAATACACCTCCCATAATTGTCTTTGTTAATTTCCATGTTTCATGTTATATATTGAATTTGTTAATATGTATTTGCAAAGGCTTTCTAATCTGTAGGATGGAATGCTTAAGCACAAAGGTACATATGAAATCATATCTCCCGAAGATATTGGGTATGAACGGTCCAATGAAGCTGGTATTGTTCTTGGGAAACTCAGGTATAATGTATTCTTTTATGCTAATTCCAATTTGTGGTTTTGAATACTTTTTTGCCTCTGTATGGCACCTTGTGTTGATAAAAACATGATGCCAAAGTAAGTGTTCTGTCCTCCTATTGCAATGATTAATAACCATGTTACATGCTTCTTTACGGCTGAGGTGTTAACTAAATCTTGAGAATTGTGTGTTCGATCTGTATATTTTAAGCAGTCTCTCACTACATTAAAGCTTCCTCTCTTCTGGTTTGTAAGTTGCAACAAATTGTTTATTTTCAAGTTTCAAGTTAAATTTCAACACGTAATGGCTTGTTTGATAATATTTTCTTTTTTGGTTCAGGTTTTCTATTTAAAATTTTTACAACGGCAGAAGAAGATTTTAATTTTATTATGATTATTTTGTTTTGCAAGGGTGAGATGGGAGGTGCATATGCATGATTCTATATACTTTTCCTGATATCTCCTGTACATCTGTCATCTCTTTTCGCATCTCTGTTTATAATTAAAACAGATATCCAAAAACCAAAATTGTTACCAAACAAGCCTTGAGTTTTTTCTATTTTAGTTTTGAGAGACTTCGAACCTTCATCTTCCAACTAATTTCATATTTTTTGTTATTACACTTTCACTTCAGTGTTGACCTAGACTCAGATCAATTCAATTAAAAACCCGAGATTGGGAGGAAGGACCTGGATAGTTGCGTTTTTGTATATTGTTACATTACCTTGTGATCCTTATATACAAGTTTGTGAAATAGACTACAGTTTCTTCTTAATATGAGTTCTTATTGTATAATAATCAACCATGTGTGTCTGCAACCAGGGATGTGCTAGCATGCCTTTTGTTCTCTCAACGTACTGTTCTTGTAATTCTTGGGGAAATAGTGTAGCTCAAGTCTGTTAAGAAAGAATGAGCTCATCAAGAATCTTGAAGCCTTAGCTACTTATTCAATAAGATAAAAATGCACCATTCTGGGTGTTCTTTTTTTTTTCACTTAAACATGGTTTACAGTTGCTTATGTTATTGGAATTTACTTATTTTATGTGTGCACTACTCGTTTAATCCCTCAAAATGTAACTTTTTCTTTCCTTTTTGTTCTGGGTGTAATTTTCTTCTGTAGTGGGCGTCATGCTTTGAGAAATCGACTTGCGGAGGTATGCAATGACTCTTATTCTTTGCAAGTTATATCCATTAAATTTATGGGGTGTGCTATCCACACACCCCATTTTACTTCTCACACACCCCTAATAGTTTCTGTCCGTTGATCTTCTTCAATTCATCTGATCCGACGGCCGAAAATTAAAAAGGTGTGTGAGAAGTAAAATGGGGTGTGTGGATATCACACCCCTAAATTTATTAGTTGCTTTCGCTCACCTCCTTTCTGCTCTTCTTTACTCTTGTTAGCTTGGCTATGAGCTTGAGGATGATCAACTTGCTACTGTGTTTGAGCATTTCAAAGCTGTAGCTGAACAGAAAAAGGTAAATTCAAAGGTGTAGCAGTATCCCCATGTTTACTTCATAAGTATGGTTCTCTATTTGTTAACTTGTAAACTGCAAGGATGAAAATGTTGATTTTGTACAAATATTGGTAGTTGGGGTTTACTAAAATAGCTGGGAAATTTGTTGGTAAAATGACAAACAACAGAAATTTGCTTTAAAATATGAAATTGTGAGTGAAGTCTTAGGAAATGTCAAATCAATAAATAATGCATTGATCAAACGTGTAAACTTTTTAAACAGTCCATCCATGATAAATGCATGACATTTACAGGTGAAAATTGTTAAGGTGACCATCATATGGAAAATGGTTGGGTTGATTGCTATTGAAGAATTATAAATTCATGTTATTATTGTAAAATTAAGGATATCTGCTATATCATCTAATATGCCAGTAGATAAGCCTAATCTTAGATTCAAAGTAACTAGAGTTGGACATGATTAGAGCAACTCATTTTCTTCATAATTTTTGGTACTCTAGCTTGGAGTTGGACATTATTTGTTAGCTGTGCAGTCTCTCAACTTAAATCAGACAAGAATGACGGTAATGTAATAAAGGACACCATCCAATATCTTCAAACCTTCACTATTTATACCAAAAAATTCACCGTCACCATCTGCTTGCCTTAACAAATAACTTACATAAATGTGAATAATCATGAAATATGTTAATATTTGGAAGCAGCACATGGCACCAAATTTACATAAGAGGGAAAAAAACTTATGCGATCTGTAATGCATGTTTGCTTTGCTGCTGCGTTTCCAGCCATTGGAGGTTTTGTGGTGAATGTTGGGAAAACAAGGCTTATCTTTGTTTCATAGTAGATCGAAATGTTGATGTATGGATCGACATTGTATACATTGGTCAAAATTATATCGTACTAGCAGCTTTTGATGACATGTACAAGAGATTAGATACCAAAAGAGAATTGGATATCTATAAACTGGCTAGAGCATAGGAAAGGAAGACAAAAGACTTGAACCAAGTAAGGTGTATCAAGGATGAGAATGGAAATGTTCTAGCTATGGAGAATGCGGTTAAAGGCAAATGGAGAGCTTATTTTCATAATCTTTTCAATGGACACGACATGAGTACTTCATTGGGCGAGTTGAGTAACTCGAAAGAGTAGAAATTTACTCCTTGGAGGAAGTGGTTGTAGCTTTGAAAAAGATGAAGCATATAAAAGCAGTGGTTCTAAACGATATACTGATTGAAGTATGGGAGGTCTTGGGGAGATGGGTATAGCATGTCTCACAAACTTTTTCAATAAGAAAACGATGAAGATGCCAAGTGAGTGGAGAATAAGCACCTTGGTGGCTATCTACAAGAATAAGAGTGACGTACAAAATTGCATGAACTATAAGGGTATGAAGTTAATGAGTCATACAATGAAGCTTTGGGAGAGAGTAATTGAGCATAGACAAGGGTCTTAGAGAATCAATTCTGGTTCATGCCAAGGCACTCGACTATGGTGGCAATCAATCGCTTACGAAGATCGATGGAACGTTATAGAGATATGCTAAAGGATTCGCACATGGTCTTTATAGATTTGAAAAAGGCGTATGATAAAGTCTTAAGAGAAATTCTTTGGAGGATTCTAGAAAAGAAATGAGCATGAGAAGCATATATCCAAGCAATAAAGGATATGTATAACGGAGCAAGCGCTCCAGTAAGAGCTCACGAAGGACAAACTGAAAGCTTTCCCATAACCATAGGATTACACCAAGGCTCAGCTTTAAGTCCTTACCTTCTTGCATTGGTAATGGACGAGTTAACAGGACATATTGAAGATGATATCCCTTTGTGTATGCTTTTTCATATGATATAGTGCTAATCAATGTATTAAAAGGCGGAGACGTAGGCGAGACGTTCCATGGATAGCCCCGCCTAGGCGAGACGTTCCATGGATAGCCCCGCCTAGGCGAGACGTTCCATGGATAGCCCCACCTAGGCGAGACGTTCCTTGGATAGCCCCGCTTAGGCGTGAGGCGAAACCTCATGAGACCTAAATAACCTAATATATGTTGCATAAATAATTACATATATAGCATAAAACTTTGTAAAACAAATATAATTATAACTAAGCCAAAGATAATATACTCTTCTTCATTACCAAGCGTAGTTGTACTGGGAAATCATGTCGTAGTCTTAAAATGTTGTAATTATATATTTTATTGTAAGCAATTATAGTGAACTTCAAGAGAAATAAGGCTAAGTGGAGCTATTATAGGGAATTTAAAATGAAATAAAGATTGAGTGGAGCAATTATTATAGGGAATTTAAAGGAAATAATGGCTGAGTGGAGTAGTTATAGGAAATTTCAAGAGAAATAAATCTTGGCTAATCAAAATGCTAGGTGGCAGAATCTGAATGGGCAATAATCAATGAAAAACAAAAAAATAAAAAAGAGTTAGAGTTAAGACTTTGCCACTAGGATTTGGAGAGAGAAACTCTCTTTCTTCTTCACTTGAAACTAGAGCGGCACACGAGGAATGGTAGAAACAGAGATAGACCTGGAATTAGAAGGAAAAAAAGGCTCAATTGAAAGCCTAGGGGTGCCTCAGCTGCCTAGGTGCACCCCGACTCCGTCGTACGCCTACCCTCACAAAACAAAGGCGAAAACCCAGCAGCCCTGCCTCCAAAAGCGCCTAGGCGCACCCTGAGGCTAGTTTTTTAAAACATTGCTGCTAATAGATGAAACGCAAGAGGGAGTAAATGCGAAGCTTAACCTTTGGTGGGAAGTGTTGGAATCTATAGGTTTTTGCCTAAGTAGGTCAAAGATAGTATATGGAGTGCAAGTTCAGTGGGAATAGGGGTGCAAATGAGATAGGGGTGAGGATTGGAGCTCAGAAAGTACCAAAGAGTGAACGCTTTTGTTATCTTGGATCTATTTGCAAAAGAACGGAGAATTAGATGGAGATCTCAATCATAAAATACAAGATGGATGGATGAAGTGGAAAGTATCGGTTGTGTTGTGTGATTGTCATATAACACTAAAACTCAAGAGAAAATTTTATAGGACGACAATAAGAACAACAATGCTTTATGACACGGAATGTTGGGCGGTTAAAAACCAACATCTACAAAAATGAGCGTAGCGGATATGAAAATGCTTTGTTGGATATGTGGACGTACGAGAAATGATAAGATTAAGAACGAGGATATCTGAAGTAAGGTAGGAGTGGCCACAATTGAAAATAAGATGAGAGAAATCGGTTAAGGTGGTTTGGACACATGAACCGAAGACGTACAGATGCTCCGGTTAGAAGATGTGACTATGAGACAGGGTCTCAAGGCAAAAGGGGTAGAGGAAGATATAGGAAGACTTGGAAAGAGAATTTCACAAAAGATATGAAGTACTTGGAGCTAACGGAAAACTTGGCACAGAACAATGAAGCATGGATACGTGATTCTGGTCGTATATCCCGTATCAGGTACTTGGTTGGATACAATACTCACCAGATATGTACAGATACAGGTTGGATACGTATCTGGATCAACAGATATGGTTTTGATCCAATGGATTCGGGTATCTTACTACGGGATACTGGTGTCCTACATACGGGATATGACTGTCCTACATATGGGATATGGGTGTCCAAGTTTTGAGGATGAAATGAATGACAAAAACCAAGAATAGCAGCCCATCTTAACAAGGCAAGAGAGGGAGAGAGAGCGGAGTATCTACCATTGGAAGGAAAAGGAGCTGACTGCAGCAGACGTGTAATTGTACAGTTGTTAGGGTTTTTGTTTAATGTTAGGTGGTCTTTTCTTTTAAACCAGGCCCAATTTTTCTTATGGTGAGAAAACAAAGGGCCAACAAAAAGAAGCTTCAAAATACTATATTATAATTTTAATTGTACCTCATAGATGACCTTGCAAAATATTAGCCAAATTGGAAATATTTGAGACATCTAATTAAGTTCAAAGAAATTGACGAACACTTTGCTCTCGAAGAAACATTGAAATTTCATTGTGGTAATTATATAGGCAAATGGTTTCGGATTGAGTTGAATTTTTGTATGGATGATCTATGAATCGAATTGAGACTTACAAAATAGATGGTTTGGATCATTGAAGTTCGACGTAGAGTGGGTCCCACAACTAATCCTCATTTTTTTTCAAAAAATGGGGATTCCTTCCCTTAAGAGGCTTGTATGTGTGTGTGTATATATATATGTATATGTATTTAATTGTCGTATCCATGCCACATCGTTTCCTCATTTTTAAAATTTTGCTGTATTGCCGTGTCATATTGTATCACTGTATCCGTATTCGTGCTTCGTAGCTGAGCACAATGGCGTTCTAGAACTCATACAACTGTCCTCATTTAGTGGGATAAGGTTTGGTGGTGGTTGTTTTGTATTGCTTCTTATTTTATGTTTTCTAAATATCCGATGCAAGCACCATTAAGACAATAAACTTGTTGGATAGGCATATGGATATCATCGCATAATAGAAAATGAAGCGATTATAGTAAATTTTTCTTGAAAGATGAGAGTCTGAAACATTGGAATCTGCATGGGAACCATCCAATTGATTAAGATGCTCAGTGAAGATGGATTTTGGACCAAATAAACTCTGAAACATTTGAATCTCTAACATATTTAAATCCTCGTTTTGGTGCTTGAAGATATTCTTGTTTGAACTCTTTTTTCCACTGTTGGTATCCCAGATTATAACTGATGCAGATCTCGGAGCACTGGTGCGAGATGAAGTTTTTCAGCCAGAAGTTGTCTGGAAGCTTCACGATTTACAGGTTTTTCGAGATAGTATTCAACCATGTTCATTATCTGCCCGATGAGTTTTAAGAGCTGATCATCTCTAATTTATTGGACTGGATGCTCAGGTTACCTGTGGAACTCTTGGTCTTTCCACAGCAACTGTTAAACTAATTGATGCTGATGGGAGAGAGCATGTGGCATGTTCAGTTGGAACGGGTCCAGTAGATTCGGCTTACAAGGCTGTTGATCTCATCGTGAAGGTTTGATAAGAACATTAGTTTTCACTATTGCAAGTTGACATGTCTGCTTTGATGAGTTTATGACTCAATAAAATTTGTCACTGAAGATGAATGATAGACGATGATTATAGAACTTTCGTTGGAAGTACTTTCAATGTTGGACATTTTTATATTGTGAACTTTATTTTCCCACAAACTGTACATGTGCTACCACACCATTATATACCTGTGTGTTGTAAAGCAGTTTGTTTACCTTTTGCATAGCAGGAACCTGTAACTCTCGTTGAGTACTCTATGAATGCGGTCACAGAAGGAAATGATGCAATAGCAACTACTCGTGTTGTAATCCGACCAGAAAACAGACGTATGGTTACTCATGCTCACACCGGAGAATCTGTTCAACGGACATTCAGGTTTGGTGTCTATAAGTTGGCTTGTTTTCAAATACTTTCCTCTATCCGCTTATTAACAGAATGAAATTCTCTATTGTCCTCTGGTGGCAGTGGAGTTGCAGCAGGAATGGATATTGTTGTCTCTAGTGTCAAGGCCTACGTCGGCGCATTGAATAAGATGATAGGTTTCAATGATAGGTCGCCGACAAAGATTCCAGCAGAACGAACGCCGGTGTCTGCATGAAGAGTGATCGGTGCAATTTACATGTGATTTGTAAGCTCGCAAATCATGGTTCCAGTTGGTATCTTGTACAAAGATGTCCAGAAATTCACTTCAGGGACGACCTACATTGGCTCAATTGTGTATGCAATGTTTTGGAGGAGGAATTATTCAGAGATTTTGTATAAACTGTTTTTTGTTATGAATTTTATAGTTTAGATTGTGAAAATAAAAATCTGGCCTTGTATCATTGTAGTTCTCTAACATGTATTCCAGTTCAAGACATCTCCAGCTCGAGGCCGTAAGTATTTCAGGATTTGATTTGAGACCCCAAATGTCACCACTGCACTAAAATAGTGACTTTCATGTGGCGTCCTGTGTCAATGAAACGAAATAAGAACATGTGAACAAAAATTATAGATGCTTTTAATTCATAGGTAAGAGGCACCATGTATTCATACCATATATGTCATTCTCTGAAAATACAGTCGCTGGATTTGAATTTTGAGCAGTTGGGATTGAATTTTCAGTTGACAATTCCAGTGGGGGAAGAAAGTAGGAAGGCCCAGAACGCCAATTCTGATTACTTGAAATTTCAGAGCTTTCAGTTTCTACAGCCAGAATTGTCAACCAGATGTTATAAAAAACAATATTTAGCATAATTATAAGTGCTTGAAAATCATTGACTGAAAAATTGCTCGAAAATATAATGTTTACCGCTCACACTACGGCCAGTTCTGAAACTTTAGAATAGTACAATAGCACTCAAACATTAAGGGTTTGTTTGAAGTGCTTTTAAAATGACGAAAAGTGTTTTTGGTGAAAATGTTTGTGTAACTAGTTCTTAATAAAAGTACAAGTGAATCTTGAAAAAGCACTTCAAGTGCTTTTGGAATAGAAAAAGATTTTCTCTAAAAGCGCTTTTAGACATTTTAAAAGCATTTCCAATGTTTACCGCTCTCATTTTGGCTTCTTGAATCGAAATATTTAATTTTTAAATCTTCATTTGAGGATTATTCCTAGTAAGCTTAGTCAGAAAACGTAAACCTCTATGATTACTCCAATCTAGTTCTTGAACACCTTTACCAATTGTTGGTATGTTGTGCTCGCGTTCTTGAGACCAAAATGCATGACTCTATAGCATTAGGTGCCCCACTCAATCACGAACGCTGTCTTCTCTTTATCATGTTCGTACATGGTAATCTGATTGTAGCTTGAGTATGCGTCCAAGAAGCTGAGCAATTGGTTATGAGATGTTGAATTCACCAGTAGGTTGATTAGGGAACAATGACTTTGCTGAGAAGAAGGTAGAAATGGAAAACCTAGTAAAGGAGAAGGTTTCTTGTGGAACTCTAAGAGACATTTGAGTTGTTGAATACAGACTGGTTTCTCTTTGGATCAATGAAATCAGTGGTTGCAATTAGTTGAGAATATTAAAGGAAATTTCTCGTTTTGTGTGCATACGCAATAAAGGCGAATTTCATCATTGCGACCTTTATGGCACGACACTCGAGATCGCACGTCTGAATTTGAAATGTCTCCACTATTCTACAGAACAAGATCGACATCTGAAGATAGAAGAATAAACTGCACGTATTCAACTTATTCTGAAAGGCATAGTCTTTGGATAACTATATATCATCAAGGGAACAAGTTCAATTCAAATACATAGTTAGGGGCAATTGTGGAACTATAATTTTCTAAGGCCGGAGTAAGGCGGATCAGAATACCGTTACCTTATAAATTCGATAATGAACTCAACAACTCTAAACAAAGCTGGATTAATGGAGATAGCAAAAAGACTATTGAGCAAATAGATTAAAAGATGAAAAAAAACCCCTAATCCCTATCCCATAAAAGGCAAAACGTCATTGCCTTCGCTTCCACCTCACCAACAGTCATTAAGGTACTGTTTGGTATATGGGATAGGACGGAACATAACGGAGTGGGACGAAGCGTTCCGTCCCACGTTTGGTGTGCCTAAAACAGGTGGAATGCGTTGTTCCACGGGACGAGTTTTGGGTGAATTTTCGTTCCGCCTCACCCCCTAGAACGACTCGTTCCACATTCGTGGAACACAAAATTATAACATCTTTGTCTCCTTCTTCTTCCTCCTTGTTTCCATCCGAGGGAATCTTTGCTCCCTCTCCATTCCGTCCCGTCTTGTCCCGTCCCGTCCCATTCCATTATGTCCCATCCTCGTCTGTATACCAAACGATACCTAAGGTAGTCTCCTTAGAGCAATTCCACCCCTAAAGACTTTGCGCCAGCACCCAGCTCATTTATCCACTCAAGTGAACAGTAATATACCCCAGTGAACAGTAATAGGCCAAAGCATCTTCATCCCTAAAAAAATGCGCTGGCACCCAGCCCATTTATAATATTTTAATTTTTTTTATAAAAGAATAAATAAATAAAATAGTTTTAATTTCGGATAAGATTTTTAACCAATCTCGTCACGCCATGTGTCATTATCCGAACGTACTATTTTGTGAATAGATTTTCGCTAAGATTTGCAACCAATCCCTATGTGGCACGTGTCACTATCTGTTTACAATAATTTAGACAAGATTACGATAAGATTTTCAACCAATCTTATTACACCACATGTCATTATCCGAACGTACTATTTTGTGGATAGATTTTCGATAAGATTTTCAACCAATCCTGACACGCCACATGTCACTTCCTGTTTGCAATAATTTAGCCAAGATTTCGATAAGATTTTCAACCAATCACGTAGTGCCACGTGACATTGTCCAGAACCTTATCCTTTCTCTTTTTTTTTTTTGTCCATATAAACCCTACATCTCTACATCCATCCTCACACCAAACTCAATCATTCTTTTAGCTCAGAATCATTTTTCATCGTTTTCAAATCTTGAGTATTTTTTACAATGTCTTCTTCAAAGAGAGTGCAAAAACAATTTATGGAGCAACAGAAAAGATTGTTGGCACAATAGGAAGAATTGATCAATCTCGAGGAAGGTGGAGGTGGAGATAAGGCTTTCACAATGGAGGAGGACTCAGATGATGACCATAGAAGGCAGAGTGCCTCACATTCCCGTCGTGTCATGGAAGCTGTGGGTCAGATAGCCAAACCCAGACGTGCCACAAACTTCGATAGAAAAAGGGAAAGACGAGGTAAAGATCTCTTGGAAGATTATTTTATTCCCAACAGCGTATTCCCTGATCATGTTTTTAGACGTCGTTTTAGAATGTAACGAAGTTTGTTCAAGAAAATCATGAGTGCTATTTGCAACCATGATCCATATGTTGTGCAAAAAGATGATGCTTTTCGTGTTCTAGGTCTTCTTCCAGAGCAAAAAATTACGACTACCTTGCGAATGCTTGCATATGGAGCATCTGCAGATTAAGTTGATGAGATCGTGGGGATGGGAAAAACAATTGTTCTGGAGTCCCTGATGCGGTTTTGCTCTGCAATTGAAACCCTGTACACCAATGAGTACCTTCAGACACCGACGCCAAGGGACATGCGAAGGCTTCTGAGGAAGGGTGAGATGCGAGGCTTCCCTGGCATGATTGGAAGCATCGACTGCATGCATCGGACTTGAAAAAACTGTCCAAGTGCGTGGCAAAGAGCTTATGGCGACATAAAATGAGCCAAAAGTATCATTTTGGAAGCGGTGGCTTCATTTGATACATGGATTTGGCATGATTTTTTTGGTGTTCCAGGAGCTCAGAATGACCTAAATGTCCTTGTTCAATCTCTAGTGTTCGACGATTTGTTGCAAGGAAAATCACTGAGATGCACATATTGGGTTAATGACACTAAATACGACGGACCATACTACCTTGCAGACGACATTTACCCAAGGAAGTCTACGTTTGTCAAAACAGTGCCACATCCACAGACTGAAAAAGAAAAACACTTCGCAAAATGTCAAGAGGGGTGTATGAAGGATGTGGAGCGTTGTTTTGGTATCCTGCAAGCTCGTCGGGCGATTGTCAGGTCTGTTGCTAGAATGTTTGATGTCGAGGCTCTTCGATCCATCATGATGACGTGTATTATTCTTCACAACATGATTGTGGAAGATGAGTATGATTATGATGTCGTCGATGAATATGAGCCGGATCCAATGAACAACTTAAGAACACGTATCTACTGTCCTCATGACCGGACCGAAGATCCTGTGCAGCACTAGCCATTGGAACGGGATGGACGTTACAATGAATTGATCGATTAGTGGTACACTGATGTGCAAATGCCATACTGGCACGTAACCCGCCAGAATGACTTGATTGAGCACCGGTGGGAATTGCAAGAAGGTGAAGATAATTAAAATGAGACAAGGTTGAAGAATAAATTGTATGTTTTTTTAAAGTTTATGTAATTTTATTTGGTGTTTTTTTTTAAAGTTTATTTGGTGAGGTTATGTAATCTTATTTGATGTGTTTAAATAAAGTACAAAAAAAATTTGAAATTGCATAAAGTTATAAAAACAAATAAGAAATTACATAAAGTACTAATAATAAATAAGAAATTACACAAAGTACTAACAATCAATAAGAAATTACATCTATAAATAAAAATAAATAAGAAATTACATAAAGTACTAATAATAAATAAGAAATTACACAAGAAATAATACATAAGAAATTACACAAGAATGAAATAAAGTACTACAAGAATTTAACAAAATTTCTGTATTTTTTAATAATTTTTAATAAATTTTAATGTAGTTAATTAATCTGGACCGTTGGATTTGAAATATTCAAATCCAAGAGCCAAGGAGCTACCACGTGGCCAACGGTCATAATTCTGATCGTTGGGCCTTTTTATTTTTATTTTTGGGGAAAAAACATGGACCGTTGATCTGTGATCGGAAGGTCCATTTTAAAAGTAAAATTAAAATTTTTTTTACGTCGGCTACTTCCGGGTGAAGAACAAGTAGGCTATCAGCGGGCCTCGCCGCCTGCACCCATGTCCCTTACTCGCACCCACTCACAAGTGAACTGCACGCACCAACTAAATAAGCCGGTCTCTGGGTCTATCAAAAATGGGCTGGTCTATTGTCTGGCTTGGGTTGGATGCCAGGCAAGTTTGTGGCCTGGAGTGAATGGATTGACCCCCAGCTTGGTTTTTTAACTGGGTGCTAGCGCATTTGCACCCCGGTGGAAGTGCTCTTAAGGAAACCACCTCCGAAGTATTGCAACAAAAAGCTTTTCAACCTGCAACCAGGAAACATTACGATTTGAAGTTATAAGATGACTGTTTGTCAAGCAATTTTTCTAAAGTTTTAAAGAATATGTTAAAATTGATGAATGATAAAGCGCCACGCAGGTGGTCTTTATTGGAAAAAAAACCTCATAGATTTTGCAGGTAAAAATTGAGAAAGGATCATTGCCGGATCCTCTTTATGACATATGTTCATTGTACATCGTATGACTAGTTTTTGTTAGATACTGTTTATATCCTATTTTAAATGATTTCTGACCGTATGATATACGATGAACGGATGTGATTTGAGGATTCTCAGGATCCTCACAAAGAGGATCCGACGAGGATTTGTAAAAATTGGTAGGTGGGGTCATCACTATTCACTGATCTTTTAGTGTGGACAGAGACTTGGCTCCTTAAGATTGAAGAGGAGTTTTTCTTTATGATTCTTTGTAATTGATTAACGGAACTTTGTGCTTATATTTGGAATTATTCATATTATAAATAACTATGTAAAGATCATCTTTATAAAAGATCAATTAAAAATAAGGTCATTTAGTCAATTAATTGTAGATAGACTATCCAGATATGACATCTGAATGAAGCTGTCTGGTTATACCAAGTCTAGTGCACCTTTATTGTTTAGTTTATAGGAAGTTAGTAACACTTACAGGCTTGGACATAGACAGTTCATAATTCTTTTAGCGGATTTGTCCATTTGTTTTTATATAATTGATGACTAAATGATCTCACATTTTATTGATTTCTGCAAAAATGATCTTTGCATAATATTTTATAATATAAACGTTTTCAATCATAAACATAAAATTTCATAAATTGATCACGTAGTGTCACATCCCGGCCCGGGGCACCATCACATCCCGGGCCCGCTCCACCACCGTAGCACGATATTGTCCGCTTTGGGCTTACCATTCCCTCACGGTTTTGTTTCTGGGAACTCACGAGCAACTTCCCA
>JADOBS010303474.1:0-19449 GCA_015708375.1 Cydonia oblonga
TATATATATATATATATATATATTTCTATTTGCAGTATCCATAGCGTATTGTATCTTAATTTTTAGAGATTTTTCATATCATTGTGTCGTGTCGTGTCGTATCACCATGTCCGTATCCATACTTCATACTAAAATACTATATCATGTGGACAATAATTACTCAAAGTTTTTTTTTAAGCAAATGGTACTAGTGCGTCTATGACAGTGCTAATAGAATGTTATATATGATATCATATTAATGGAAACCGTGGATAATGTAGACCCATGCACGCTTCTAAATAAGAAAATTAATTGCATGTGACTTTGGGAATAATCCAATTATATTGCACACAGATCATGTGCGTCCCAATTTGTGTTAAAATCATCACATAATGTTAGCATACAAGACACTAGCAAGTCTCTTCATGATCCTCATTCATTGGCTCATTCATTCTCCTTCCATCAATTATTATTGACATTGTGTGAGAGTGAGTGAGAACCTAACTAGCTTAGCCCTCTTATAAAAATAGACCACAACTCTCCATTAAGTGAACGAGCAAGAGGAGCCTCTGACAAAACCTCCTCCCCCTTGGATAAAATTTATGTCACAAAGGCTCCTCTGAGAAAAGAGAGCGGGAGTGCGAAAATCACTGGCAGATGGGCGGGTCTGCGAGCAAGAAGAGGGGTAATTTAAGTGAGAGAAATGTTGGTGGGTTGAGAGATAAGGTGAGGAGTATTCAAGAGGAGATGAGTGAGATGGCGTGTGAGAGGAAGAAGGAGAGTGCAACATATGAGAGGGACATGATGGTGTTTGCATTCAAGGAGGCTGAGTGGAAGCAGGAGAAGAAGAAGATGAGGGAGGAGGTGAAGATGCTGAGGGAGGTGGTGGAAGAAAAGGAGGAAAGGATTAGGGGAATGGAGGATTGTGGTGGGGTTGTGGTGGTGGGAGTTGGGAATGATAATAAGAGTGGTGATGGTGGTGGTGGGGAGAATAATAGTAAAGAGTGGGAAGTGTTGTTGGGGAGTGTTTTTCTGGCTGAGCAAATGAGGGAGGAGAGAGCAAGGAGGGATGAGACCGTGGAGAAGTGGAAGCAGCTTTATCTGGCTATTAAGGTGGAGCTTGATGATCTCATTCAGAGGACACATTGTGGTAACTCTCTCTCTCTCTCTCTCTCTACAAACACGGTCACACAGAAAACACAGATACTCAGTCACTCCCAAGAAATCTCTAATCTGCATAATTCTCATAAACATGTATCAGAATATGAGGTGAACTTTCTGATTGCGATTTGGTCTAGAAGCACCCAGTCTTAATTTTGTTGGAATATGACAGTTGTTCAATCTCAGAAAGCATGATGGCGATTTTCATAGTTACATTATTGTTAATGATAACCCGCATCATAGTTTAGCAGTTGATGGGTCTTACTTTTTCCTTAAAAAATTCATAAAAAACCAGAATTTTTCATCATTATGTGATGGAGATTTAGTATTTACTGCAGGAAATGGGCTGTATTGGAAGGCAGAGGAAGAAGACATAGTAGAAGAGCTAAAGGGAGAGCTCAAAGCCAAGGAAGAAATGATTGCATCTCTAAAATCCAAAATGGCTTCAATGGAGCATGAACATTTCAAGAAGGAACGAGAGATTGACATATTAAGGCAGAGCTTACGAATAATGAGCTGCAAGAAGACACTGCACGCCCCTAAGAATGTTTCTAGAGATTCACAGCTCGTGAAACTGAAACAAGCCAGAAAATTGTAATCATTACATTTAGATGTAAACTCAAAGTTTCGTGTTCACTTATGTGTAACGGAACGAAATTATAAATTATGAATAATTTGGCACGGCTACATAGTTGTGTTTGTAACTCTAGTGATTAATAATGTAAATTATATGCAGAGGTGAAAGTTCAAGTCTCCCTTCTTTCTTTGAGCTAATTTGAATTATTGGATAAGAGACTTCTAATGCATGTGATGTACGTGTTATGCTTTTATAGAAGGATTATCGGCCAACAACTAGTCAATATTAACATTTTCCGCAACTTAATCACCTCCAATCTAACGTTTTATGCAATATTTTATTCTATCAGATTTCCAACGTGGGATTTTACATTCTTCAAGAGTATGAAATATGGATCCTAACTCATGCTCAAGCAAATTAAGGATACAAATTGCTTCACAGAACAAGTCACAAGAGCAATCCAGCAAAAGCATAACAGAGGAGAAATATTGGTCTCTCAAGAAGTCAGATGCATAAATGATGGGCCCCAAATGTGGGCCCCACCTGAGGCTCAGGGATTATTCCTGTCAATAATTTTTCAATAGAGGACCACAACCTCAGTGGTGTCTTATCTTCCTTTTTTCTGGACGGTGGTGGTTATCTTGCTTGGTCTAAAACTATAGCCTATAGCTTATATAGCCTATAGTATTTGTTTAGGAATTATGAATTAGGAAATAGGAATTAGGAATCAGGACAAAGGGGGCTTCCTACTAGGCTCCAAATTTTAGCATTTGCAATGCAAGTGAAAGTCTCTTCTGTCTCTCTCATTGCAAGTGCTGTCAATTCTGTTTATGTTGAGAACCAATTAAGAGCATGCTCTTAATTTACTAGAATGTGGAACTTGTGACTGTAAGCTTAGTCCACATTGTTGGCCCCTTCTTTGATAGGTTAAGCTTCGAGGGTTTAGTGCTGAATACAATCTCACATCGAAAAATTGATAAAATGTATTATTATTTGTTACTTATAAATGTATGGTTTTGCTATTAATGATATTGAGACCTTTTATGATAAAACTCAATGCATGTAGGGTTGTGTAGGTTATTATGTTGGGACAATATCGGTGTGATTAGTAGTGGGCTGCAGACCTGACTTTGAAATCTTGACGTGGTATAAAAATAGCTTCTCCTCTACCGAACCATTCCAATTGTGAACAAGATCCTGACTTGACTTTGACATAGTATCGGATAGAATTCTCTAAAATCTTGAAATTTTGTGGTTGTTTAACATATTATCAAAGTCTTGTTTGCAAGTAATCGAGAGTTTGATTCATGTTTTAAACTTGTTTGTTAGTTATGCCGGGGAGGGTGGGTGCTCCACCCATCTGCTTGTTTATCTTCCTTTATTGGTATGACTCTCCACTTATATGTTTGTCTCTCTTACTCTATTGATATGCCTCTCAGCTTGCAAAATTGACGCGAGAAAGGAATTGGTGTAAATTTGATGTACATTATTGGCCCAGTTTATGACAACTCAAAGCTTTTGGACGTGTTTCCAACAGTTAACATTTCAGAATTGGAAAAATTTTGATACTTGACCTATTTCTATTTGTTGGTATTGTTTGACCCAAAACAAAAAGGAGACTCTTGATATTAGAAGTAAACCAAAACTGAGTTACAAATGGCTGCTGATCTTTATAAACATGTATAGAATGTAAAGCTTTGGATAAATTTATGGTACCTGACTAATGTTGGCATGTTGTAGGTACAATACCTGAAAGTATTGGTAATTACAGATTAATACATTCAACGAAAGGCATGCTTAAGCGTCCCACGCTCCACGTAGTGGTCGATCTTATGGAAGTTCCGCCAGATGCGACTAGTTGCTTCCCGGATGCCTCTTTACTTTGGCATGGTCTAGTCTGGTCTTCAGCTAACTTTCACATTCGGTTGTTCTTCGGACAGCGTCCTTGCTGCAACTTGGTAATTCGATCTCACATTCTGGAAACAAGGACGAGGTTAACAACTGACATTGAGAGGGAGATATTACAACAAATAGATAGTTACAACTCATGGCAATATGTGTCGCAATTAAAAATAGCCTGCAAACTCCAAAAAATACCCCCGAAATATGACTACTGAAGAAATATTATTTATGAACTCAATCAGATGAATGTACCTCTAGTAATGTGATGTAGTAAAAATCCTCCATGTGCTGCATAAGTGCAGTCCCATCTCTGACTGAACGGAATATGTTTATTTCCGTCTGTAATATTTTCTCGATAAGCTCCTTCTCACCCTTCATCTGTAGGAAAAACAAAAACTTGGTCAAACTTCTGATAAAATTCAGAAAGCCAAGCCTCGTCTGAAGATAAATATACTGTCATTAAACGGGAACTTTGAACAATGGAAAGCTTAAAGATGATAAACAGACTGGAGCACGCTTTATAATGAAATCTTAATAACAAATTCAGTCCCACTTGACCTCGATGCAGCTGCAGCAGCGGTGGTGACACACATTTCATGTACTAAGCACGTTTGCATCAGATACAAAATGCGTGCATCGTCCATATTTCTCATCAATTAAAAACATTACCAACAACTCAACTTGACAGAAGATACTCTCTTTTGAAGAAAATTAACGAAAACATTAATTCTTGGGGAATGTGGTTTCATAATCCAACGGATTCATTTTTTTATATCTCCTTCAATCTAAAGCTATTCTTTTGCAAGGATGGTGATTGAAAGGAGACATAAAAATAGATTATTATATCATGAGAGCACATTGAGGGATGCATTCCAAGATAGAGTCCTTACTTTAAGAAAAGTAAGGACATCGATATACTCCTGGTGAGATCTAGTGAACTATCAAGACAACAGTTTTTCTGGTTATTTTCATTGGTTTTATCTGCAACACGAAAGTCATTATGAACAGCTCGGTTGTTAGTTACTAACATCATGAACACGCCAAGCCCGATTCATTTTAATTTCTTGAGGAATTTTATCTTATGAATGGTTCTTTTGTTAATTTCTTAAAATATAATTGAAAACAATGATATAAAATTATGAATATGCGGCATATCTGAAGATTGGATTTATGAATGGACATACGAATATGATATTAGATATCCATAAGCAAGCGTACTAGCAAATGAAAAAGATTGAATGACGAGGAACATACGAATTCACCGACAAGTACATCTGGTGTGTACTCCCCAATCACATCAGCTTGGTAACCATCTTCAGACAGCTCCATATTTCCCTGGATGGAATTATTAGCTCAGATTTAAGTAAAAATGACGAGTCTTAGAACCTTTCAAACAGCTTTCGAAGTTAACTTTAAATGACGACGAGTCTTAGAACCTAATCAGAGAGAGACAATTCTGCATCCTAAGCACGAGATTTATAAATCTAATATCACAAGAAGTTTCTAGAGGAACATATCATTTAGCTTGTTACTGCCGACATCATAGCCTCCTAGATATTGCGAGGGCACCATTTACTCTATCCACAAATAATACATCTATGAATTAACCATAAGTGTGGTTGGAGAGTTAATGGAAAACTTTCCTAGATAACAAAATGAATTACCCACCAAGGCATTTCTTAGGTCTCCTGTTGCTAGGTAAACAGGTTGAGCTACATGGCAGTATCCCATCAGGCGGGGGATTGTAGGGATAATGTCTCTGTGGTTTACAACTCTCCAGCTATCTTTGACTTTCTGCAAAGGTAAGTTTTGTATGCTGAATAAATATTCACCAGAAAAATACACAGTAGCATACAAAATGTATATACGCGTGGGTGTGTGTGTGTTCACACACTCTATTATTATTTTAATTTCATGAGGGAAATTATTACAACGTGCTCTAAATACAAGTCCAAAGTAGTCAAATCGAACTATCATAAAACTCTAATAATAATACACGCACACACATGAGTGCACATGCACGCGCGCGCACACGCGCGCATATATATGATAATTATATCATCCACATTTAGAATGACAGAGAGTGAGTTGGGAAATTTTCTGCTAATGAATAAATTCCTTTATAACAATCCTATATTTTAAAATTATTTTCTGCTTGACTCTACCAAGACTAGCAGCTACATTTTATACTAGGAATAGAAGATGAGTTGTTCCAAGTTGCAACCAGAGATGACTGCAGCAGAAATGAAAATGGAGCCGTGGAAAAAGAAAGCTGAGGGCATTTACCCAAATACTTCAACGAAGAATTAAAAGCACATGCTGGAAACAACTAGGAAATCCCAATTCCAATGCTTACCTCGTTATAAATTTCGGCAAATACTTTGTTACCAACCCTAGGAGATCCGAAGTTATACATGGTCACAGAAATCAGTCCACGCCTAATACACAGAAAAAGATAAAAAAACAAAGGTCTATTACCATAGAATTAAATTAATTGAATTAATGTTAGATAGTGGTGTAATGCATCTTCCAATATAACATAGAGATGCACTCTGGCAGTTTGCTTGTGTGAAAGTAAAACAACATCAGTGGCACGAGACATCAGTCTCTAACAACTCTCATCAAATATCTGTACTTCTATTTTGTTTAGTTTCATCAAAAAAGTCCCAAGCATGTGCTGGAAATCGATGGATTGCACATTTTTAAACTAAGAAATCTTCAAAAGTATAACAAGATGAATAAAACAAACACAACTTACAGTCATAAGAGAAAACTGGGTTAGTACAAGTTATGATCAGAGTCCAACATAATCTATGGTTAAAAGTGATCACGTACAGACATGCTCTTTTGCATACACGAATAGATACTTCCACTTACAAAATCCAACAAAAAGTATAATGAATTCACTGCGTAGAAAATAAGAACTCACTTTGCTAGCTGACTTGAGGAAAGTTCAAGAGCCAGAAGGGTCGACAATGCACCACCTAGACTATGACCCGTTATATAAACATGCCATTTGTCCAGCGGCTCAGCAATATCATCACTGTCAAAACGAAGTGAACTCTCATGCTTGCCAATCCGCAAATAAAGAAAACTCATGCTTTGGAAATCTCAAGGAGAAAGTAGAATAAAAATTGATAAATAACTAACATCCAACCATTTTTTTTTTTTTGAACCAACGATGCCCTAAACTAACATCTAACTTAGTCTAAAGGTTCCAAGGATTTTATCTTCGAAATTACTTCAGTGCTTATTAATAAACAATTAACATCTTACTTAGATTAATCTAACTGAAGCAAACTACTTCTGTGTGATTCTTTTAGATATTGACTGTCCTATACTAGACTTGTATGCAATTAGGAAACAAGCTAAATTAAATAAGAAAAATAAATCTAAAAAACATAGAACTTACAAATAACCAATTGCCAATTTCATGAGAGAGACAATCCTTATCCTGACAGAATCATATGCCCTTAAGAAACCACTATGAACCTGAAATTATCTAGTCACCATCAATAAATGCATAGAGACTGTGTTTCGTCAATAATCTGTTCATTTCACCCACGAAAGAATAGATTTCCCTTACCTGAACTTCTTGTTTGAAGTCTCCGCCTATTCTTTCTGGATTTAGCCTATAAAGGTATAAAATCCAACATTTGTAAGAAACTATAATACTTAACTTAATGGGGCATACATATCTAAAACTGTGGAACATTAAGTGAGACAATATAATAAACAAGTACTCAGAAACTTAGTGCATAAGAGATTGTTTAAACCTGGACCATTTGGCAACCCAGCTAAAGTGACTGGGTCATGGGTCACCACTCCGACAGTGGTTGGACCATAACATAATATAATGGTTAATAAAATATAAGTGATCAGTAGCATCAAGCAAGTTTTGCCATCTAACGTACAGACCTGTGCTTTGAATCCAAAATTTAACTTTCAATACATACTTTTCTTTCAAAGAATAACTAGCCAGTTTTCCTCAAGCACAACTAGTTCATAGGTTTTTCTTATCAATAACTAGCTCAAAGGTTTGTCCACCAAAAAAATTCAAGATTGGTCCAACTTCCAAGTGGGTGGTTAAGCATAACAAGATTTCCTGTAGGACCTGTACTAATCCGGACAGGATGGTTTTTTCTGCTAATCCGAACAGGAACCCAGACCATTCAAGAAATTGATTTACCTTGCCTGGTTTTAAAAATCTACTTACATAGTTACATGCATTATGACCTCAAAGAAAATTAGGAAGGATGATCACAAATCACTAATGTCAATTAAATAGACAAACAGATTATAACTTGATAAGTAAATAGATATTACCCAGTAGGAGCTACCATCAGATCTGTTCGCAAGTCCTTCCATCTTGACTGCAACAATTAGAGTACAGGCATTTAGAACCAGAAGATACATAACCAAACTCCATTATAGAACAAAAAATATATATAACCTGCCTGTTCTGTTCCCCTGAAAGCAATAACTAGTCTTTTCCGAGCAGAATCACGCCAAATTGCCACCTGCAGTTTCCTATAATGTAATTATCCACAATATATATCTCACAGTTTATTGACAGCATCTTGCCAGTGCCACATGTAGGTGTCATGATTCTTCAGATTTAGAGAGATCCACTATTTCAGAGGGAAAAGTCTTTACCTGTGTGTCTGTTGTTGCATTATCTAAGAAACATAGTTTCTCAAATTCAGACTTTATGAAACTTGGATGTCCCAAAGAAGTAGCAAGCATCGCCCAAGCCTCCATGGCACTTTCTGCACTAGAAAAGAGTTCTTTCATCTCCTCTGCAGCCCGTGCGCTAGCAATGTCCTCGGTTGTGGGATCAATCAAGGCATCATCTTCTACATTGCTACTATCCTCTACTTTAGTTTCACTCGTTCCTACCGCATTTGATTCCTTGTTTGATTCAGATACTGCAGCAGTTAGAACCACAAATGTTCCTAAAACAGAATCAGTTTGCTTTAATAGATCCCTTGTTGCTTTCTTAATATCTGGAAGTGAAGACTGAATCATGCTAATGGAAAGTAGGCTAGTTATTTTATCCTTATCAACGTCTAAGCCTTCTGGAGTTGCAAGCCCTGATTCAATATAAGATGCTTCTGCTATCTCTCGTGACTGCAAACCAAATGTGTTTAATATATCAAACCCATCCCACTTTAATTTCTCTGGAACTGGCAGACCAAATTTCTCAGCAACATTTTGATTGATTTCATTGGCAAATTTCTTCCAGAAATTCTTATCTGATTGCGTTTCTTCACCAAGTTGTTTCAGCGGTTCAGGGGTATGTCCATGCTCCACACCACCATTATCTATGCTGGACTCGTCTACGTTGCTGCTTGCATTGAAGCCTGCATAATCTAAAAAACCTTCTGCTACAGTATCCATCTGGGAAGTCGCATCTGACACGCCAGCAGAATTAGATTTCCCAGTGCCTTTTGTGTCATTCACATCACCGCTTGCAATTAAATTCTTCATAAGGTTTGCATTATTGAATGACTTTAGCTGCCCAAAAGCATATTCCACAAATTGACGTGCTTGCACAGTGTCCGAGCCAGCAAACATTTTTTTCATAGCAGGCTCAAAACCATTTTTACGGAGAAAGTCAGAAACAAAGGGGACCCTACTCCACCATTTTTTTGCCTCATCAATTTCATCAAAAGTTTTATAGTTGACCTGAAAGTTTCAATACTAGCAGTTGCAACTCAAATAGAACAGTACACCAAAAAAGAATTTCAATGTAAAACTATAAAGCAGGTCCACTAAGACCATCACAGCAAATACAAATTAGAACAACAGCATTATATGAAAGAATTTTGCAAGAACCAAACACAAACAATTTACAAAAACTTTCATTACAAGCAGAGAAATATTAGGACTTCAATAATCACCATATAGTACTTAAAACAGAGTGTTGAGCGTCAACTTAAGAAACTGAAAGAACTGACAACTACAAGGAGTATGTACCACACAATAGCTGTGGTGATTCTCTTTCTTCTTTTTTTCTTCAAAATTTCATGTTTTTTCTCTTAAAAGATTTGGCTACTCCGGTTGTATTTCCCAAGAATATGAGAGATTAGAAAATGGGTATGGAAAAGGAGACCAAAGTAAGGCATTCCAGAAGTAGAACAATCTCATTTCTTCCAGAAATCCTGAGGCACGTCCGGGATTGTTTTAGAACAAGATTTTCTGGAACTTTTTCATGGCTTAGACTTGTATTGTATGGTGTGGGTGTGGGTGTGGGTGCCTTACACAGAAGTCAGAACATGTGGTCTTTTTTGTTATACATTATATCCTAAACCAAAGTAAGGGGCATTCTCACAACAGGAAACAAGGCAATGCCTCTTTCTCTCTGGAACCATCTACCTATATCACAATTTTATTTCACCAGGGATACTTACCTCTAAAAGTACTTTTCCACCGCCTCCCATTCCTTCCAATTCCACCACTACTTCGTGCAAATTTCCTAGAAAAATACATATATGATATTTGATCATTTTGACATGAAAAAAATATATAGCCTCATCTATAAACATTAACAGTCCTAATGGAATCATGACAAACTAAGATACAATGAAATTTCCCTATTTTTAGTAGCCACCGAATCATCCTCTAGGGCCTATACTAATAGTACTACAAACATGATACCTTGATTACTGAATGGACTAATAAAACCAACCCAATAATCTGGCAAGATAATGAACCATCGTTTTAAAACACGAACACCATGTAAGTGATGGACTTGAAATTTACCATCACAAAGGTCTTTTAGACTGATGCTCGCATTCCCCATTCGTTTATGTGGACTTACAAGGTTTGCATCCCATGCTGCAACCTAAAAATTGATGCCAGATATGAGGAACTTAGAGAAAAGAATATGATCAAGAGCTAACATGCCAAGAATGTTAATTCCTTAAGAAAAGATCTTCAGCTTCAAGAGTAAATAGTTAAACGACTTTGTATCAATAACTGTGTATCATTAATATTGTAGATAACCGGCCGGAAAAAGGAAATATCCATTCAGCACAAACAGTTAAAATTTCTCTTCAAACACAGAGAGATGAAAAGAAATGAAATAATAAGCAAGAGCTTTCTGCACTAAGTAAACAAGTATATATTTTAGTGAGAATACTTGTTGACCTGAAGATTTTTGGTAGGAGGCAGCTTGATATTAAAACTGAAGTCCTCGTTCCATGTTGGCTCTTTTGTCCTGCCCCCACATTATTCGTAAAAACAATTTAACAAAATCAAACTTATGAGTTGAATTAAAGCAAATGCTCATGAAATTTTATGGATCCTGATGATATGTATATGTTAAGCAAACTCTGGCATTTTAAAATTAAATATGATAGTATCAAACTTACCCCCATTTAACCTTGCTTTTTACGACTTGACCATCTAATGTCATAATTACATATGGATCACTTGTTCCCTAGAAGCATACGAAAAGGTCAAAATAGATGAGCAAAGGAAAAGGAAAACAGGAAAAAATAGGAAACATGAAGTATACAAGATCATAGAACACTGTCGTATAAATTGATCACTGTAATATTGAATGCAAAAAGGGTTGAAACATAACAAACCCATGGATCCATGGCTGGTAACTCGAGACCTTTTTTCAGTTTAACAGATAATTCGCCATCATAGATCTCGCGTATAAATGACCTGCGTTCATTAACAGCATATTTTGTCATAAAAGTAACCAGTTTATCAGCTAATGTGTTACTTGCACCTAGGAACATGAATCAGTACGACTTAGATATGAATCACTGACATGCAAATATAAATTAACATCATTTTATCGGAGTTGGATACGTCTACATCTACAACAGACAGAAAAATTATATTTCTATGTCTTTAAAAGTGAAGTGAATGCGTACTCTGAAAGATACACTGTCTTACAATCTGCAGCATCAACTTCATGCCTTCCAACATTATCCTGAACAAAACAATTCCAACAAACCGGATGAATTTGAAACTAAACCGATCAAGGTAATCCACCATCAGAATCCCAACAAGGCCGATGATACGAAACTTAAACCTTTCATTTCACTAACCAATTAATGCAAGAAAAATATTTTTTAAAAAAAAAAGAAAAAAAGCGATGCTGTTAATTTAGTTTTTTCCAATTTTTTAATTTCCTCACACTTCACAGCTAAATTCCTATCCTTTTCCTCAATTTTCTTCAATTTTCTCAGAAAACAGACAATTTATCATGACCCAAGGAACAAAAAGTGGAAACTGTAATTGAGAAACACTAACAGGAGGGCTCGAGTAGGCCTCGAAAGCAAAACCGGCAAGAACCACTGCCAAATTAATATCAAAAGGAGGCCTTTCACTTCCTTCCTCACCATCAACCTTTTCAATCTCAGCACCAGCTCTGCAAACGCAGCAAAACGAGTAAATTCCATCCTTGCCTCTCCCATTTCCTCTGTGAGTAAAAACACTAACTTTCCCGGGCAATGAAGCCGGGAAGCGCGGAGAAAGGTTGGGGAATCGAAGGTTGCGGAGTTTGGGGGCAGTGAGAGAGGAGACGCAGCGGCGGTGGAGTTGAAGACGGTAATGGTGGGTTTGCAGAGACGCCATGGCTGAGTTGCAGAGTGGAAGAGAGAGGGTGGTGGCGGCAGATATGTAATTTTGTGGAGAAGTGGAGGAGGTTTTTGTAGAGGTTTGGAGATTTTTGCAGATGAGTATGTGCTCGGTTCTTCGTGTAGTTAGTGGAGGGGAGAGGAAGCTCTGAGAAGGAGCTAAAAGCTGTACCGTTACTGTCGTTACCCTTTGACAGTTACGGATGTCCCAATCAAATTTGTTTCATTTTTTACTTAAAAAATCAAAAATTTATTTTTTATTTATTGAAAATCTTAAAAAAAATCTAGTAAAAATCTAAACCCTCCTTGTTCCCACTAAATCTTATATTTCAAGTTTATAATTAATTTATACATTTTGTCTATTTGAATGTCTAATATTTTGTTAAATTGATGTACATGTTAGAGTTATATGTGAGACTTTCAAAGACGACCTATAACCACACTTAAACACAATTTTACTTTGAACCAAATTGTGCGATTGATAGTCGTTTTATTGTTTTGAAACACAAAAACATCAACTTAGAAGAAGCAAAAGCCACACAATCAATATCAAAATTTCATATCACGGTAGCCCATGAAGAGGCCTCGAAAGTTATATGACTAACTGCTTTTTTAATCTACCTCATGATCAAGAGGCCTCTAATTGTACACAACACTATATTGTTTTAGAATTTGAAACATGAGTCGTTTGCATGCATGGTGAGAGAAAGACATTATTATGAATCCCATTTGAGAAGTTGACATCCTTGTGAGAGAAAAACATGAGTCGTCTAGTTGATATCCTTGTGCATCTTTTGCCTGCTTGTGCATACCAGAATTTCACCCTTCAATGTTTCACCGGGGTTGTCATCGTAGCACTTTCTTCTAATATTGTATCACCATCGAATGGGGTGCGTGTTAAGATGTATATATAATGCGGTCATCGGGTGGTTACGGAGTACCGGTCCCTTGTACTTGGATCATACAAATCTAGACATCGCGGAAATCGTTAACAATTTGGCACTGTTGTACTAGTATTGAGCTTTTATTACAAAACAAACTAAAGAATATATCTGTAGAGTTTATTACAACTGATGGCATGAGCCTTCTTTCAAAGACTTCTCAGTCCGACTCTAACAGACAAATTAACTTGAGTGTCCGAATGATAAGGAATTAAGAGCAAGGAATGCTCCTAATTAACAAAATCCCAACTCCATCGTAGATGCTAATTAGTTAATAAAACATCTTCATACATCATAACAGGAAGATGTGGCTGCTGCTGGTATGTGTGTGTGTGTGTGTGTATATATATATATATATATCTCCTTCATTTCTTTTCATTCATTCCGAGTGTGTTCTTCACGCTGTCCATAGCACCGTGTGCCATGTTCATCACTTGCTCTCCAGTCTGTAACATTTGAGAATAGCTCTATCAGAAAGTTTATAAGATTTATATATTGACTAAATCCAAGCGTACATGATGATCATTCATTATTGCAAAAAATATACCGAAAGGAGATCCCACTTGTTTGTATTATAGTCCGCGTACATTTGAAAATTACTCGAAAATATTAGAGGGATCACATCTTTTGACCACATTAGCTGATTACTACGCAATTTACGCGTTTATTGATGACTGGTTACAGTAATTAATCGATGCAACAAGTGGACTTTACCCGTTACATAATATGTGATCCTCTGAACTCAATTAGTTTAGTCCCTAAAGCATCGCTTAAATTTCTCATGCACGTCAAAAGAATGAAGGAGTTAACGATTAGTAAAAAGAAATATATAGTTAACCTGCTGAAGAAATCCAGCACTTTGGTCCTTTCCATGCTGGGCAGACTCCTTGGCTGATTGAGCTGCATCAGATGTCGCGTTCCTAGCTTGATGTGCTGTTTCCTGTGTGGACTGCATCCACTCTTCTGCCTTAGCCTGCACCACCAACAACAGTAATATATGGCATTGTTTCACAAATTGCGGGGTACAATGGTCTGGCCATCATCTAATAAATTATATTCTGATGCTTAAAGAGTGTTACTGCACCCACGCACTTGTCTTATTTCCCCACTCACCTTATATTCATTTATCTTTGAACATTTTCACTAGTTGATGAGCAAGAAAATATGACAAGTGGGCGGAAATAGCAGTGCCGTCCACCGTGCTTGAATCGGAAACATAAATTTCATACCTGGCCCTGGCCTTGGGATTGGCCTGCGTTGAATGGTTGCTGCATGCTAGACATCTTCTCTCAAGAAAATATAGGACTATTGAGAATACTTGTGTGTGTAACTTGGTTTTCTAAATGTAAACGTTTATTGATTGATGTTAAAACTGGGATTGTAAAGGTAATATATACTAAATTATGGCTCCAAATAGGAGTGAGTGACACATGGATTTGGGAGCGAGTCTTTCTGCAGCGTGTTTTTCTGCTCTTGAAAGGGCATTGAGTGACAATTTGCATGCCATTGGCAAATTTTGACACGGTCCTTTGAAGGGAGAGGACCATGCACCACCAAGCACTTGGCTTGGGTACGAGAAAACTTGAGTGATGACTTTCATATTGTGACGGGTATGTATAATTAAGGGTAATACTAGGGAGACTAAATTTGTATACCACAGAAGCTGATAACTGGATTATTACTTAAATGTTAATTAACAAGCTTATTTCTTATTGGTGACACATCATTTGGTTTGTAAATTTAGTTTATAAATTTGGTCTAACTAGCATTATTCATAATTAAAACGTAACATGTGCTACAGAATTTGAAGCATACATATAACTTACAACACGTGGTTATGCTTTAACTGAACAGTGTTTATTGAAGAAGATTAAATTTTAGGAAATTGTTATTGACACTTCAAAAATCTCATTTTGCATTCCAAACTTTCTATAATTAGAAAGAAAATACACTTGTGAGAAGTGTAGAATGAGATTTTTTGAGTGCTAATAACAGTTCTCAAATTTTATCATAAAATTGATTGATAATATGCAAGGGGTCCCGAGTTTAAGAATAAGCAAGAATTTGAGTCATTTGAAGGTGACATGAGTTCTGTGAAATATTTTGAACATCCGTGATTGTAAAATGGACAAAATTATTATGAAATAAAACCTTATAATTTGGACCATACAACTCTTTGTGGCTACAAGCTGAAGGAGCTTATTGAGTCCAGCGACCAATGCATGTGATTTGTCACGTAATGTAGCAGGTTTTCCAAAGGAAGAAAAGTTGCCTTTCAAGTTTTCAACATTTACACTCCCTCCTCGCCGGTCGGTACTGAGAGTGAGAGACTCCTCCAAATACAAGTATTCAAACGGTGCTTTATATGTCATATTATTAGTAGAGAAAAATGATATATTTGGTAAGGTGAGGATTCCAGAATTTGAATTATAAATAAAAACATGTTTCTAAAGTGGAACAGTTGGACTTGCGACATGAACAGTTTGCTCAGCCATGAGAATTCACACTTGTGTTAAAATTTTCATCATTCGTGAACAAAATTTATCCATTTCGGTCCTTAAAATGGTAGGATTAGAAATGATGAATATCTTGAAATTCATCTCCAACTGAAAAAATCACTCACTTGGCTGAGCAACTAGAGTAAATTAAAGATAACCAAGATTTTAACAGTTTTAATATTTGATGAGGATGAAACTAATCTGGTAAACAAGAGGCATACGAAAAGCAGAGTTCCATAGCGCTATAGATGGAAGAGGGTAACATCTTATTTGACCAATGGCAACTATACATGATTTGTGTAAGATAATGTTGTTGAATCAAGAGGATAGAGATATGGTTCTTTGGGGGTATTGATACAACAATCCCTACATTTACCCCCAAAATCTTATGGTACACACACGCCACACCCCTACTCATTTTCCATAGCCACAGCTTGAATTGATCAGCTACGGAGAAATTAACCAGGGAATGGAGCAGCAACTGTTCTCGCCGTCATGTTTTTACCTTATCTTGGATGTCTTAGTGCATCATAGCAACAGCAGCCTCCTGCACCAAAGGTGTTGAAACGTGCACGAAATGCTCCGCTTCCCTCTCCACCTCTTCCCTGCACTTGCGGCTACCCTTTTCCTTCATTTTCTTCACAAACGCCACAAAACGCCTCCAGTTGTCCGGCTGGAACAGGAGCGGGTTCATCCTCAAGTATGTGAACGCGCACATCTGGTTGCCTTGGGTGTTGCCCTCAACGTTCAAAGATGATGCTTCCAAGATCTGCTCGTGTGCGTAATCGTCGTACCTTGGCAGAGCATTTTCACCGGCAAGTGGTACGTTTACCTTCTGTGTGGCCATAGCCACTTGCCTAACAAGCTTCTCTGGTAAACATTGAGCTTCCTGTGGCTGCTCGTGGTCGCGCATCTCAACGCAAGTGAAATTGAAGATGGCACCATGGCGTGCCAGCATTTGCGCAATAGGAACATAACCATCTCTGAATCGTGTGTTGTAATACCCTGCTGTGAGCTCGGGGGCATGGGACCGGGTCCCGTAGTGCCAGTGGATACCTGCAACCTTTACTGAGATCTTCACACCGGCCTCCTCGAAGATAGACTTAGCTGAGGTAAGTATCCTCTCACCATGGTCCAAGAGCATTTGTGAGTACCAGCCGAGGAAGAATTCACCATAACTAGTGTTCCAGCCTCCACCGTCTTTTCTGAAAAATGGGGTATCTTCCGGCCAGTTGTTATAGTGACCTGCATCAGTGGGGCCTGTGCTACCCCATTCTGGCTTACCCGCAGCTTCAGCAGCAGCTTTCAAGCTGCTGAGCATATACTGCATCATGTTTTATCATATATTAGTTGCGTTGCGTTGCGCCCTATAAAACTAAAAGCTACTGGCAGAGAGGAGGAAGAGATGTAGTAGATACCTTGTCAAAGCATTGGAAGGCGCCAATTCCTGGAAATTGCCATGTCCCATTCGATTCTGGATACGAAGGGTAACGCAGCTCACCTGCTGGACCCATTCCGACTTGGATTTCCTGAGGAGAATTTTGAAACAATTTAGCATAACAAGCAAGGCATATATGAGCAGGTTGTAACGAAAGATTCAACACCATTGCAGACCCAAGTATTTGTCATATAAAAAAGAGAGAATACATTCATTATCTCTTGGGTTTCACTTGTTGAAGATTCAAAATGCAGCAAAAATAATAAGGACGCTCAGAGACGCATCAAATGTCCTAAACTCTTGATAAGCAAGTAGCGGTCACAATCACAGCCAACTCAGAAAATGTCAAAGCACGTAAACAAAATTCAACTAATAAGAGTAAAAGGGCCTCAAGTGTTACCACAATGGTGTCACCAAGGAGGTGTTTGAAGTTGTCTCTGAAGGCACGCATGAAGTCCGCGTAGCACTGGACTGGCGTGCGGCCCTTGAGGACCGGGAGGGTATCAGCGCCAAGCGATATATACTCGTAATTCCTCTTTCCCCACTGATCGGTGTATGCAAGGTCTGGATCTTTATCAACCTCCTCCACAACCCATTTGGGCAAAGGAATGCTGTATTCAAGAAAAACAGACTATTCAGCCATGAATTTCCACAATTCCATGTACCAATGCAATTTCAAGTTCAAATTTACTTTCTGTTCACACAAGGAGCGTGCACCAAGCGCGAAAAACGTGAAAAAAATCAAAGATGGAAATGAAGTATGAGAGACAAGGAGACTCACGTGACGGAGTCACCAACGTTCCCGCCGCACTGATGAAACGACATCACAGCCTGCACTTTGAGACCGTGCTTCCTCGCCATCTCGAGAAGCTCAGCGTACCCGCCCCAATTGTACGCGCCTGGCGCGTCCCTCTCCACCAACCCCCACCACACGTCCATCATCACACCCTCCACCCCAGCGCTCTTCAGCGCCTGCAGACTCGCGTTCATCGCCTTCTTCCGATTCACCGAGTTGTGCATCGTCACGCTGTCCAACGGCATCATCACGTAAACCGGCACTCCCGTCCCCTTACCGTGCGCACCCCTCACCTGGTGCTCCAGAACCGGCGATTCCGCCTCCGTCGCGAACGCCCTGCACGCCATGGACAGATCCGGCCGGCTCGACCCGAGAACCGGCGATCTGCACGGACTCAACGGCGGCGACAGCCCTTCAACCCCTTCCGGCTTCTGAATTTTGCAAGTCAGACCCGCCGCCGGAGGCTTCCACATTGGCGACGCGCTGACCGATTCCACGGATGATGAGCGGGCGTCGGTCGTCCTAATCGGAGTCCCGGAGAGCGCGCTGATCTGGTGCGTCATGCTCAACGCCATTTTCTTTGTAGCCAAACAGAAATTAAGCCCAAAGGTGAGAAAAATATAAAATTGAATTCAAAAGTTGAAATTTTTTACAAAAATGTTTATGAACTTTTGGCCTCTGCCCTTTCCTTTTGGAGATTCAGATTCTCTTTCCAGTCGGTGAGCTTTTCTGAATTTTGAATTTTCAGATCGTTGTTTTTGGGATTTGAAAATTTTGTGTGGGAAAAGGGTGGCCGGTGAAGCTCCTGCATTTATAGAACGAAAGAGCCTGCTTCCCAACTCCCTCTGGATAAGATTAAATAATCTTTTTGGAGCCGATACTTCCACGACACGTGTCCCCACGTCCAAGTGGCAGCGGCCCAGCATGCTACGGCTACGATCGCTTGATGGACGGCTTGGAAGGTTCCAGGGTTCCCGGGAACGCTCTCACACGTGGCGGGCAGCGAGCGGGGGAGGCTCCTGTCCTTTAGGCTTACGACATGTAGTTGGGGGACCGTGCTGGCTTGCCACTTTCTGTTGTCGTTTTCGTTTTGAGTTCTGAGGCTGGTTTGACGTCCACGCTATGAGAGTTTCTTTAGTGTGACCGTCACATGAAGTAGTACAATACGTGTTATTATATAAATAGTAGGATATGTGTGTTAAAAAAATTAATAACTTAAAAAATAAAGTTTCCCACCATTTACATAAAAACACATGGTGTACCACTTGTGTTCTCGTTACGACTAAAAATTTCTCCCACGAGAGGAGGGGAAGAGGGCATGTGGAGACGTGGCCAAGGATGAGGAGCAGTGAGAGTGAGTATCCGACACGTAAGGGCTAAGGCCTTGTTTGGCACACCGTATAAAGTATCGGATAGGACTAATTATACGGAACCGGTTGTTTGGTGCCCTCCCGTATTAAATAGTCGCCGGATTAATTTAGCCAGTCTGCCTATTTAGTCGGGTATACACCTGCATAATAAATCCTTCCAAAAGGAGTGGATTATTAGTCCGGCTCC
>JADOBS010303475.1:0-19451 GCA_015708375.1 Cydonia oblonga
TTAACGGACTGTCAATGCCCAATTGGCAATCCTATGATCAGGAACGTTTAGGATATGTATACAAAAGAGAATGGTCTCATGAATCTAACTTCTTTAGATCACATTCCCCAATTGCATATTCCTTGGAATTATTGTTTAAGCGTATAACATTTATATGAGACAGCTTAAAACAATAATCTTTGCCCTTTATATTAAACTAGATTAGTTTAACATGTGAAATGTCCGTAAAGTATCATCATATGATTGGTTTTAGGGCACATTTCCAACAGCGTGTACATGGCTTGTAAGGATTCTGACTGGGCTTTCTCCTTCAGCTTTCACTGGCACCGTCGTCAAAGAGCAAAGCCTCGCCATGCAACGCCATCAAATCACCACTGCTTCTTCAAGAGCGAAAGTATCTCATATCATGCTTTCTCTTTGTCCTTTTCTTTGTCCTTGTTCTTACCTGTAGGATTATGAGAATGAAAGCAATCAGTCGGCACTTAGAATTAAGCTTCCCATTTGGAGCCGACTGCCTGGAGTCCTCTCCCTAATTGCTTACCTAACGTCGCTCTAGAGTACTCATCTTTAACTGTTGATGTGCTTCCAGAGAAGATACATCATCTGCCTAAAAAACATATAAGACAAGTGACAATGAAACATCAACCTTGTGAATAATCAACGAACGCAACAACTGCACGTGCTGATTCATCCCCAACAAAGCCAAATCTCACTTGCTAGGTGAAACTGCTCGTGGTCATGTTTAAATTCGAGATCAAGCCTCGATGGCCCCTGAAGAAATCACAAGTCCAATTCAAGATCAAGTGTCTACCACCCTTAAAGATCATACTGTTGACCAAACTACTCGGGTATGAATTGGAAAGATTGAACAAAGAAACAGACCATCACCTCCACCTCGTGCCTGTTTGCCATGTGTCTGAATCTTGTAACCGCTCATGGTCCTATTTAAGTTTAAGATCAAGCCCCAACATCCCTTGAAGAAATCACAAGTTCGATTCAAAATCAAGTGTCCACCACTATTGAATCAAATTCAGCTCCAGATAAAATGAGTAAGTTCAAACCTTTGGAGGAAACCAGAAAACCCTTCAGCCCAGTTCAAGATTAAGCCTGTGGAAAATCAACCTTTGGAGGAAACCAAAAAAAAAAAAAAACCTTCTAGCTCAATTCAAGATCAAGCCTCGACGGCCCTTGGATCGACATCTACATTAAGGGACTTCAAAATGCATCTTCTACACGTGACAAGCACATGTATACGACGCGCCTTAAAGTTGGGGCATTTGTAGACATCGAAATTTCGGTAAAATAAATATTGACCAATGTATTAAAATTACAACCTTCATTCATTTCATCTACATCATACACTCATTTCACCTACATCACACACCTACTTCACCTACAACTTCCACTCACTTTACCTACTCAATCTACTTACTTCACCAAGAAAAAGAATGGTGGTGATGCATTCTCGAAACCTATAAATAGGGTTCTCCATCAAAGGATCAAGGACCAATTCATACATACATTTCTCTACCCCCAAATTGGAAGAGAATTCCCCAAATCCTTGAAGTTTTGAAAGTCTAAAGCACTCAAGCGTCCAACTGCCCAAATTCCCAAGAATTCCAAAGGATCGAGAAAACTCTCTTCGTCCCTCGTCAAAACCTTTGAAGAATCAACAAGCACTTTGGTCACGTGCCAATTCTTCCTTCACCACAAGCCAAATCCTTGAGGTAACCGCTCCTTCAAGATCAAGCCCCGACGGCCTTTTAAGAACTTTCACCAATTCAAGATCAAGCTCCGACGACCCTTGGAGAAGCTCCCATCCTCGTTCATCCTAAAGATCAAGCCTCGACGGTCCTTTGGATCAACAACCCATTCACAACACTACACCTTACGAAGATAGAATCAGAGGAGTAATTTGTAAAAGAGATTGTAACCCCAAAAATCAATACAAAATATTATTTTGTACACGTGTTCTTGTTTCATTCATCGCCGAAAATTTCGTGTTTACAATTATGTTAGCCAATTGTGAAGCTTAACCCACTCCCTCACCCTTTTAGTGTAGATAAATATTGTTTGTTAAAAAAAATAAAAAATAAAAATAAAAATAAAAAGTTTAATGGTTGCAATTCCATGTTCAAACAATTGAAGATTGAGTTGCATGAGATCATTTGCACTATGGGCGTTTCTTTGATTTATTTCAGTTAGGGCAATAAAGTGATTGTAATAGCCTTAGTGATTTCTTGAATTTATGGAGTCTTGATTTCTTTACAACATTTGTTGATATTGGTTTTGTTAACCGTAGTTTTTTAATAACGAAAACAAATAAATATTGTTTAATGTTGTTGTTTTGCTATATAACATATGATTGAAAACAGATTCGTTCGATCCGTAAGGACTGGACGATTATCAAACGGATTCAACGGATTCAAATGAGTCGATTCCACAAAAAACTCATTTTCCAAAAAAAAGAAAAAACGTTGAGCCGGATCGACTAAAAATGGACCCGACTCAACCTGCGCCCACTGTTTCAACGAAGTAGAGGGTGCTATCATTCACCTGTCCAGCTGAAATAAAGGCATGGTGCAAAAGGAGAAAGAAGTAGAACTATATTTTCTCAATGCACCAATTAAAGACAAAAATGACTTGAGATATTCTACATCTAAGCATTTAAAACAACAGAAACCGAGACAAAGGCCCGGTTCATCCTACTCTTGACACTCTGGTTCTTCACACTTGTACAAGACATTTTATTGAATTGCAACGACAAAGGAGGAGCTCTCGAAATGTGTCTCAAAAATCTTTCGATATGTTAAATCATGGGACGAAAGCTTGCTCACGAAGCCAGACCGCTTGGTTGACTGGTACTGGCGTTGCCTCTGCCTTTGTGATTGCTGGTAAGGTAGTGAGAAACAAATTTATTTTCCTGCTTCGTGAGCCTGAGGCGTTTCTTGAGATAGAGAAAATTGTTAACTCTCTGTTTGGTTATCTCCTCCTCCTCTTCGGGAGCTATCTCCCTTAGCATCACCGTTAGTTGGTAATTGGGTCTCACTTTAGTTCCATCACTGCTTTTACCATGGTAGTAAAGTCTGTTCTTGCGGAATCCCACGAATCCCTTTCCAACCAAGGCCCCAGCTACAAGGATAGAATGCAGAACAATGAGCATTGATTTTTAAGAAAAATAATAGAATAAATAGAGCAAACAATACTGCACTTGCATTATTTACCAACAAGAAGACGTTCTGGATCCAACCCATGATTATAAGTTGCATCTGCCCGGGCTGAGTGAAGAGCCTGCGAACAGTAGTGTTGGTCTTAATTAATGTTAATATTTTGTTATAAAAGGTTATGACTCAAAGGAAAAATACAAACCCTCTAGAGGCTGTGAAAAACATCCAAATATTAGACATTTCTTCATCTGTGAGTTCTATATGAGCATAATCAAATAATTATGTAAAAAACTCAATATCCTATTCAAAATATAAATCATTCACATGATGATTACCATAATTTGTAAGAAATGAATATCATTTTGTAAGACAAAATACTCAATGACACACACGCATACACACACACCGAGTATTTATCCAATTAACAGGCTTCCTAGCTCAACAAAGTGTGGAAGGAATGGCTCTATCACCTGATGCACAGTTTTTGCAGCTTGCTTGTCTGTCACTTGCAGTTGCAATAATGCATCTTCAACACGCATACCACGAACCAGTTTAGCAACCAAGTTGACCTTATTAGGGCTCTACAAGCAAGAGGGAGTGAGCTAATAAATGTATGCCCATTTCAATGTATAACATCCCCACCCCTACCCGCAGCCGCAGCCCAAGGAAAAACCACAATTTAAAAAGATGCAACAAGTGTGAAATATGGTAACCTGATTAATTCCCTTCAAGACAAATTGAACTTGTGAAGGTCCAGAGGGTGATTTCTGGTCCCGTTCTTCACCTTTTTCACCATCTGATGCTGATAGAGGAGTAACTCCAGCAGACAAATCTGCAAGCAAGTTCCTTGAACTGGAAATTCCCTTGTGACATGGAAAACAGCGAATACAATAATTAAATGGCAATTAAAACAAAAGGAAATAGAAAAGCAGAAAAGAGAAAATCAGAAGAGTTTTGTGCATTACCAACTGTTGAAAGTAGTGATAAAGGGGCCTTGACATGGTTTGAGAAGGTGGTGTCTGGAGTTTCAGAAAATGACAAGGAGAAAAGGAAGAAGTACTATAATTCTCCACTCTTTTCCCAACTTGACGGATTAGGGACTGTACACGCATCTGCCAACTCACCATGTCTTCAACCAAAGAGAAGAATTCTCCAGCTGCCCAACAAAAGCAGAATAAATCAACCCATAAACTGTCAAGAGAGAGAGAGAGAGAGACAGAGACAGAGAGAGAGACAGAGACAGAGACGGAGAGAGAGACGGAGACGGAGACAGACACAGAGCAAGCAAATGGAGGAGTTGGGGCGGCTAGGGTTTTTAGGGGAAGAGTTAACTATACAGTTTAGATATATTCAGTTTATTACATATAAATATATTTGTTACACAATATTATCACCAGTTGACATCTGCTTCAGTTATCAAGTAAAAGCATTCCATGCATCAGTCCCCATGGCTCATTTTTGCAAAATATTGCTGCTATATATCTGACCTTACATACTCCTTTTTTCCCTAGATTAAAAGTTTCATAGATATTTTATTTGCTTGTTTGTCTGTTCAGAATGTCCCAAACTTACAAAACCAGTTTTAGACATACAAATGAACTGAATAACAAGATTAAAACAATTAGACGATGCGAATGAATTAAACACATGGGTTTAGGAAGACATAATGAACCTTTCACCACAACAGAGTATTCACTTGCACACACAAAAAGACACACCTCCTTATATACATTACACACATGCATACATATGATTTTTAAATTAATCGAATACTGAATAAACTGAGCAACAACGAAGAAACATTTTTGAGGTATCCCCCTACAAGGATGTAAGAAACTGAGTAGTCACTTTGCATATACAAAATAAATCCATGAATAGTCATTTTAAGATTAAAAGACTGAGTATAGACACATGGATTTGTATCGTTTTCAGAGCAAAGTACTTTTAAATCAATCTCTTTTCAAAATAAATTTTGGTAGAGTTCCCTCGGTTTTATGACTTTTTTTTTCAAATTTAACAGAACGTGTTAATCACTTTCATAACTTATACATGGATTCACACCCATGGTCACTGGTCACTGGTCAAAAGATGCATAATGAGGTAACTGGTCACTGACTCATTCATGCATGAAATCCAATTCGTTTTTGCATTTTAAAGTTGAACTAATAGAAATGCAAAACCAAACCTAACTAACAAACACAAGATTTTTAGGACCTTATCGAACCCATCTTTCTTCTACTAATTTCTGCACCACAAAAAATTAAGGGACCTGGCTAACTGATCATAGAAGAGCTAGCTTACGCTCTTTCAAAGTCTATTCTCCATTCAAACAATTCCACACTCTATATATTAGAACGCAAAGTATGAATTGAAAAATAGAACGCAAAGTATGAATTGAAAAATAGAAAACTTCTTGTATTACGTAATTGGTTAAGTCGTATATAGTTACGTTTTGGAAAAAAACCAAAATAAAGTCTCAATTCATGAAAACCCCTAAAATACTAGCCAAAAAACAGAATCAATGAAGTATTGAGCCCAACAGTTTCCAGAAGAATCAGAAATGAAAACTAAAGATTTTCTCCAGAGACGCAAAGGCAATACATGTATTTTCTTGGCAACAAAAGATATCATAAAAAACGGAAAAAGGTAAAAAATAAATCACATCAAATTAACAGGGAGGGAGCACAAAGTTCCCTCTTTTAAATTTTCAATCAAAACTAGAGATAATGAAAATTAGACGTGATTCAGCGATCAAATTTAAAAGTTGCAATATTCATTTGTGATACCAATCCCTTGCTATTGCAAATCAAAGCACAGCCAACAGAAGAAAGCAAATCTTCTTCCAATGTATTTCCATTGCATAGCTCTGTCATGCCTAAACCCTAAATACCTATATCCCTAAACTAGAAAGAAATAGAATAAAAAAATTAAAGTAAAAGAAGAAATGGATGAATTTCCAACAAGTGTTTGGAATATGAAGGACCAACTTACGAAGGCAGCGGTGAAGGCGGTGGCGGTGGCGGTGGCGGCGGCGGCAGTGGGCACTAGCTAATGGTGAAGACTGGGGAGCGAGGAGTGGAAACCAGTGGAGAGGGATGTCGTAAGTTCGTAACTCGTAATTGTTTTTGGGATAATTTCTCCTTTGATTTTCGGTCTCCACATGTTTCCCTTTTCTTCAATATAACCACGGGCCCAAGGCCCATCTAAGGATTCAACATAATAAAAGATGGGAAAAAAAAAACTAGGAAAATACCTTAAAATGAGATAATTTCTTAATTCTGAGACATAAATAGGATAAACTGATCATGCATAAGACATGCACACCATGCACAAAATCGAACTAAACTACCCGCATATAAATGGGTTATTTCTCCCATTATTTGATTTTTTTCTATCTCTCTCTCTATCTCTCTTTCTTTCTCCTTTCTTCTCTCTTCTCTCACGCTGTCTCTACTCTCTCTCTCCCTTCCTCAGATCTCTGAGCTCCAATTTTGAAGAGATGGAAGTCCAAAGAGAAGCGAGAAGAGTGAGGTGATAAGAGTGAGCTGGGTTTTGTACCATATTTTCTATTTTGGCCGAAAAGTTCCATTTTCTCTAGCAACTGAAGCTTCGGCAGACATAGTAAGGTAGGGTGTTTAGTTCCTTCATCAATGATTTATGGAATAAATGGGTTGTTTGTAAGATGAATTAATATTTAGAAGTTAAATTAGGGTTTGTGTTTCATGTTGGGGTGTATGGGTTGTGGAATAAATTTCAAGTTTTGACGTACTACAAGTCTGGGATGGAACAATTTATGATTCAAGTGTTCAATTGCAAAAATTTGTGAAAATTTTCCGTAATGTGCATGTAGTGTGTATATGGTGTGCATGGCTACATCTTAATGTGAGAAGCAGAGATGTTCACTAGTTATGACGCACGTATGTTGTGCCTTAGAATTTAGCGAGTATGACCACAACCTAGTTGGCCTCGACGAAAAATAAAATTAAGAAAAAACTTAGAGGACGTTAAGGATTAGGGATGACAATTCTAACCGTTAAATCCGATAACCGTGGATAACCGTCCGAATTGATTGGATTGGGTATGAAAATTCGGGTATATTTTGGGTATGGGGAAAAACCGTGAATATTATTCGGTTATGGTTTTGGAATGGTTATAGAGGTTCCCAATCCGTATCCATCCCTGAATCCGAACCGAATAATATATAATATAATTATTCATAATATTAAAGTATTAAAATACACACACACACGCATATATATTCATTATTTGCCAAATCCCTTATTTTGAGTGTAAATACAAAAATTGCATTTTGTGAGTTGTATTTTGTGGGAAAGTTCATAAGTTTTGATATGAATCAAAATCTATGAGAATTCGATGGTACTTATGAGAGATATCAAAGATCAGCCAACATTATCAATGTTTAACTTTAATTTTATGTTCCACAAGATCCATTCATTAAATCATTTTATACATCAAATATTTAATAATGAAATTAATATTTACTAAATTATCATGCGTCAATTGAACGAATGTATTTTTTGTATTGACAAAGATGGATATAACCGTTAACTAATGGAGAATCCATTATCCGGTGGGTATGGTTATGGATAATACCCAATGGTTAATTTGTGGTTATGAATATGGTTAATTTTCGTGATTATGGGGATGGATATAGCATTTCCGTCTCCAAACTAAACCGTTGCCATCCTATTAAGGGTCATGCGTGTCCATGAAATAACGACAACAAGTATCATGTTTTCCACGTGCACGGTTAAATGGTGGTTGATATACGTAACAAGACTTTTCAAATTGTCATTGTAACCTTATATACATAACAAGTATGTTTTAATTGTATCCACTAAACCAATATGTTGCCGTTAAAGTTTCTCTCATTTTGTGCATATCATGGTGCATGTAATGTACATATTATGAGCATGTGGTGTGCATATAGTGTATTATGTGTAGATGGTGTGTATTTACATCTTTGATACTCTTCGCATTAATGTAGTTTACTACTTTTTCCTTTCATTCAGAGATAGACCCTGGAAATATGAGAAAAGCGAACAATTTCGTGAAACAATTTCCTTTGATTCAATTGGGTTCTTTCGTGCCCATTTAAATTGCAAGTTTTTCAAATCCTTGAAATATTTGAACCCAATCAAATTTGATACCAAATTCAAATTAATGAATCTTCGATTCTTCATAATAAAGCTTAGGGTAATTTATCTGATTGCGTCATTTTTCTGATTTCAAAGAGAAAGATATGAGCTATGAGTTTTTGGGTTGAACTCAAATATGTGAGCATAACATGTGCATGTCATGTACATGTCGTGTACATACAGTGTATGAGGAGCTTAATACGAAGAGAGCAAATGAGTGCGCGAAACAATTTCGTCCATATCCTTCTTTCTTCCTTCTTTCCACTCAGATTTCTCTATTCTCCCTCAAATTTATCTCTTCTCCAAAAGGCAACTGACCTTTAATACGTTTTTTCATTTAATTGCGCCAAAAACCAAACCCTATTTTAGTGCTTGTAAATTTGGATCGAGAGGGAGTGGAGGGAGGGAGAAGACAGAAAAAATGAAAACCCACATATAAATCAGAGAAATGATTAAAAAAATTAAAAAAAATAAAAATTGAAAGATTTGGGTCTTTCCAAGAAACACCAAACCAATCACTTCAACTCCAAAATTCCATCAGTAAAAAAGAAAAATTAAGCAAACCAAGTTTACAAAACCTACGAATGAAAAGGTAAAAATCGAAGAAGATGGGTGGGTCAGAGAGAGCTCTTGTGCATATTCAAAATGTAGAGAAAGCAGACAGAGAGAAGGAGAGAGAGAGCTTGGATGAAGATGGGTGGGTTAGAGAGAGCTCCTAGATGAAGAAGATGGGTGGGTTAGGGTTCTTCAAACTAGAATTGGGGAGAGAGATTTTCTCTCTCCTTTTTGCTTCTCTCTCTACAAAATGAGAAATGAGAGTTGGAATTTCTGGATAACCTATTTATATGAGAGGACAATTTGGTCATTTCATGGAGTAGGAAAATTCCTATTTTTGTCCAATTGTTGTGCATGATGTGTGCATATTCAAAAATGTCCTATTTCTGTCCCAAGATTAAGAAACTGTCCTATTTTTGTGTATTTCCCAAAAAACTATTTTGTTTTCGGAATTTAATATCTAGAGAGATGTATTCAATTGAGATTTTAAAAGGTTTAAAAAGCTATAAACATATAGAGTGTAATGGAGTTTCATAGAATCTTAGCGGGATATATTGTATATGGAGTTTGATAGACTTTGCTTCACTCTCAAATCCAAGCCTATTCAATATAGAATTTCAAAGAGTTAATAAAAGTCACATTGTATAGATTTTTATAACATCTAAAATGTATATTAAAATCTTTTGGTATTCAACTATGACTTTTTGTGAGTCTACAAAAGTCTAGGGGTATTCAAAACTTCCTTAATTTTAAAGAATTTAAAAAGTCATGAACTTTGAAGAACTTTTTTTTTTAGTACATTGATATTTTTACAAAAGTCATGAACTTTGAAGAACTTTGAAGGACTTTGACTGCTTTTATAGTGAGTCTTTTGTTATAGCGTATCCGACTTCTCCCCCTAAGATTTGGATGGATTTCAATTTTTTTTCAATTCTCTGATAATATACTCCACCACCCACCATAATGCAATGATTATCATTATTATCACTTCTAACACCAGATCGTCACCGCCACCTTACTACGACCATATCATCCACCCCACCACCACCGTTGTTGTGAAATCCCATCCTCGATTTTTCTATTCAATTTTTGTATCTCAAATTTTCGCGACTTTATTTTTATTTCGTTAATTTTAGACTTTTATTTAGTCACAAATTTGTTTTTTTGTAAATATTTATTAAAATTTTGTAGACATTTCAAGATCATACTTAGTACTTTTGGATAAAGCTCGATCTCCCGAACGCGTATGCGAAAACTGTTTGCATAACTAAGTTTTAAACGAGGTGATCTAAGTGAGCAAAGGCAAAGGAAAAATAGTAATTAGGGACTCCTATATATGGAAAGCCTCCAGGAATCCGGGAGACCTTCCCGAAATGGAAACGTGGCTGCTTTTTCACGGCGAGCCGAGCTCCAGCCTCTACCTTTCCCCGAGTTTCAATGCCGATAATCACCCACCAGTCAACTCACCGTGGTCCCATCTACAAAACCTCAGCCTCAGTTGGGACGTTGAGGCTCCGGCGAGGGTGCACCATTTCCGGCGATCCGAGACTTGGACAGCCCCTTTCGCTGTCCTCCGGTCAAATCCAGACTCTGGCCAAGGGTAGCTGTATTACTCGTAAATCCTTTGTAACAGTGGAGTAGCATCCATCTTAAATGTTATCAAAGTAATTAAAGAAGGAACTGATGAGGCCACAACTCCAATGGCCACATAGGGATACTCTAGCCGAAACCACGAGGCAAGCACTGCATGCGTGCAAATTAACATAGAAAATAACCAAAAGGGAAAATCAGACATGAGCAAATTAAAAAGAAACACATTGTGAGTTGTGAGGAAGGATCTGAAGACTGAAGCCACTCACTTCCACCGTACGATCCACCGATAACAATCACCGCAGAATCTTCAGCACGAAGTTGCTTCTTTACATGCATGAAAATCGCTCCATAATCTGCTATTGCTTGAGCTGAAGTGAAGAAACCAAGAGCGCGTGCATTTTTAAATGCTTCTTCCCTTGATCAATATGGGATTTATTTCCCATAGTACCGACGCGGATGAGAAAAATAGTTGTCTCAAAATGGTACTTGTATGCGTACAAACATGATCCATATCTTTTTCATGCATACGTCAGTGTATAAGTGGAGAGCTTGAACCGAATGGCGTTGTCACTGAGAAAGCCGATGGCAAGTAGAGCATTTCTAATGATGCTTCTGCGCCGAGGTAAGGAAATATTGGTGCACCCCAATGCTTGGAATTGATCACATATCGTTGTTAAAAAGTAGCATAGCTTTCAGACCTATAGTTGAAATGATCAAGTGTTTGGTTGTAATAAAATGCTTGAAAATCAGTTTCATCAAAATCATACAAAGCTTGAGTTTGGCCGCGTAATATGTGCCTCCGCTGGCGGTGGAGCTCAGCCTTGGAATGTTTAGCAGTGTGAAAGAATTAAAAGAGGTGGTGACATATAGAGAAATGATCAGTAAAAGGCATTGAAGTGAATATATTAGAAATGGGCTCATGACAAAGGTTTTGTAGAAGAATGCAAATTAGCAGGCTTTAGTTTCAGTTCTGTGTTTCAAATGGCGTAATATATACTGGTCAAGTACTATGCACAACAAACAGACATAACGTATAAATTGAATACTTTGGGTTTTGGCATGCTCACAATAGGCGGTCTTTTTTAGTCTCATTAACAACAACCAGCCATGCATACTCAAAGTTACAAAATGTGTTTAATGGGTTTATTTTCACTTTCTAAATTTTAATCCAACATTCTCCTTCAATTTCAGTGTTTTCTTCGGCAATGTTTTTACTTTTTTTGTTTTTTGTTTTTGGGTCAATTGGAGATTTCATAATAAAGTCCAAATGAACATTGTACATAGATCACTCAACTGCAAGTTTACAACTGCTCCTTAAAATGGGAGGAGGATACAGAGAGAAAGTAGAGAGAAACAGAGAGAATTTTAGAGAGAGAGAGAGAGAGAGCGAAAAAAAAATGCTTTCTTGCTTTCATTAAGTCTCAAATGATCATGTTTATAGTCTTTTGAGACTTCTCATTTGTTACTCACGAAGAAACTGAGCTGACTACTCGAACAGAAAATAGCTGACTTAACAACCTAAACAGACTTCTAACAACTTCCTTCTTCAATCTGTGAAACTTGGCAATGTTACAAAGGTTGATATCTTTACATCCCCTTCAATCTCATGCTTGGACGAGCCAAGAATAAGATTGGCACAACGTTGATGAAACAGTGGTGCAGAAAGATCCTTTGCCGGTATGTCTACAAATTGTTCCGCAAAAGATACATGTTGCACATTCAAATCCCCTCTTGTAACCCTTTTTCTGACAAAGTGGTAATCTATCTCAATGTGTTTCACTCTTCAATGGAATACTGAATTAGAAGATAATGCAATGGCATAAATATTATCACAATAAGGCATTGAAGGAATTTATATATAAAGGCACATGGAGATCAAAAGAGCTGCCTAATCCAAGCCAATTCAGCTGCAATGGAAAGAACTCTAATACAAAGGAATATGGAGTGGAGAACAACTTATATAGCACGAGTACACTATTACGGTAGTGTTTCATGTCAATAATACAAAAACACATGGACAAAAAAATAACACATATTCTTGTATTATTGATGCGAAATGTTATCGTGATAGGATAAACCGTGCCCTTGAAGTTCTAGTGGCGATGCCATTGATGCAAGTCCAATATTTTAATGGTGTAAACAATAACGAAAATTTAGGGATTACGTTTGATAGTATCTATAAAGTTTGTAAATATTTAGGGATTACGTTTGATAGCAGCTATAAAGTTTGTAAATACCCCTATGGTTGCCCTTTTCAAATTCTAACGAATATGGGATACATCCAAAGGAGAAGAAAACATACGTTCAAATATTACATGCAACTATTAATCAATGGGTGGCCTTTGTCTTTGGCAATTAATGGATTTTTCCCTGCAGGACACACAGAAAGTTGTAGGTGGGCTTTGCCCTAATCGATTTGTTTTCCGTGGTCTTATTGTTTGAAGGGGTAATTTTCATTATTCGAATGCCTGAAGGTCGGCATAGTACTTGGCCAACCATCCTTTGATGATATGCACTTCAGTTTTTCGCTGCTCCACCAACCAGCCTGGATCAGTAGTGTGGCTTGCACGAAGTATATCCAAGCAATGAGATCCTGTAAAATAAATTTTAATTTTGTACATTAATTTAAACAATTTCCGTATGTCTCTATCCTTTTGGTATTTCCGTTTCCTGTAATATTTTAAGCTGAATGAATTATATTTTGGTGGGATTATTGCCCTATCAAATTTGTTTCAAATGTAATATATTTGAAAAGTCTGTTTGATGACTATTTTGGTTTTTAATTTTTATTTGACGTCCATTGAAGCTGACAAAAACATTTTTCAGAAACAAGATGAAAACTGGAAACCAATCTTGTAGTTTTTGTTTTTAAATACAAAAAAAAAAAAAAGGATTGAATTTGAAATCACTTTTCATTTTTCTGAAAGTTAAAAACTGAAATTGGCGAACGAGTTTTCAAAAGACCCCAAAATATAACATTTTGGTTTTTGGTTTGACCCTTCTGAAAATAATGAATTTGACATATACCATTCTTTGCATGGACGGCAACAACAGTGCGTGATATGTCCTCCAACACCCTGTGTAATGAGAGTTAAAACAACGGTTAACTTTGCCGGACCTGGATTGTCTGCCCTCCCCCATCTCATCCCATTCTCATGTCCTCCTATTTGAACGGTCACGGTTAAGCCACGTCAACATTTTATATTGATTTTTTTTATAGAGATAATAAGACAAAAAACAATGACAATATAAAATGTTGACGTGACTTAACCGTAACTGTTCAAATAGGAGAACATAAGAAGGGAATGAGATGGAGGAGGGTAGACAATCCAAGTCCAACTTTGCCAGGTACATCATGCATGAATGTTGGTTTGTCAAAGCAATATTCCTTTAATTTATTTGTGTTTATATAGTAATTTTCATGCTTACCCGCCACTACTGTATGGGTCTCTTAGCCCATTGGAGAAAATGATGTTACTAGCAAACCTGTGGAGAGCTCGTTTTATATCCTGTATTAGGTATAATTTTTGTTAGCATCAGCAGCAACATATTAAAGTGAATTAAAATATATGAAGAAAAATACTGATGATAAAATGTTGAATATAATTATAAAGAGGACACTTACATGGCCTCCGAAGTATGTAGTGACCCAACGTTGTCGAGGAGGGACTCCATACTTTGCCTTGCATGATTTGATGTAGGCTTCTAGATCGAACAGGTTAGGTTGAAACATGGTGTCGTTGCTGATGCTTATGGGTATCGCCAAGTCACTACACGTCTAAGTACAATGCAGAAAGTCATGAGTCACATCTAGAACCTGAAAGCTATAAGGCCCCATTTTATTGTCCAATTTTTGTAGCCCTATAAACCCATCTGTCTGTGTGCGAGAGAGTAAAATTTCCCACTAAAAGATATATTAATCATTGTTGATATTGGCATTGACATTGGTATTGATATTGGTTTTGACATTGATGTTTGTATTAAGATGGTTATTTTTTTTTAATACAACAACGTATTTACATTATAATTGTAGGGAATTTGGGCCAAAAGCTACACAATGAGCTCACCGTAGTAACTTGACATTGAACACATTATCTACATAATTCGAATCTAAGTTCTCAGGAATATTAAGATCGTTATTAACATTAGCTTTGCCCCCTGAGAATCCATGTTCATTTATGCAATTTTTTTTTTTTTAATATATGCGGTCGTCTTATTTCTTTTCCGTCTCTAGCTAGAATAAAATCAGATTTAATTTGCAGTCAATTTCTCTTTCTTTCTCTGCATTGGTTTGTTAACAACTTTCAATTATATAAATATTTGGCTCAAGTACTAAGTAAAAACTAAACAAGAAAGACACAGTCAGTGTATGAATGGGATTCTATAGCATATGGAAGACAATATTAGTAACAATAATTAAGTTATTTGTATTCAACCAATTAATCAAGTTTTCTTGAATAATTTTATGTGGAAACTGGTCATCTCTGATCTTTCCCATACATAACATAGTACGGCACATACATTTCTTCCATGATTTATTGAATTTCTACTTATTGTAAATTTATCAAGTTCTTTATATTGGATTATATTATCATAGGTAAAGAAACACTTTGTTGTTCTTTTTCGGGAAACACTTCCAAGTTCATATTTTCTTAAAGCACTTATTAAGTGTTTGTTTTTTCAAGAAGCAATTTCAAGTGTTTTCCAAAACGCACATGAATTTCTAATATAGATATCTACACGTTCTTACAAATGCAATCACAAACAAACTCGAAGTACGATAGATTAGTTATACATGGTATCAACATAAATGTGATTTAATGAAAAATAAATATGACTTAATGAAAAATAAATGTGACTTTATGAAAATTGGAATTATGTGTTATGCAAATGCAACACACAAAAGAAAGGGCAGTATGATCCACATGAATTTGTGTTTCTTCAATGCAACTCTTTGAATGATGATTACAACCTTGGAAAATTATTTGGTAAGCAACCTAGCTAGCATGCGCGCATGTCAATGCATGTGACCACATGAAAGCCATCTGATTTTTATCAAGTGGTGGTGGACTACTCTTTTGAACAAATCAGCGTCAAGAATATTTGACTATTCTTTGGAACGAATCAGTATGGAGAATATATATATATATATATATATATATGTATGTATGTATACATATATATATTATGTATGTATTATGTATACATATATATATGTATGTATATATATGTATGTATATATATGTATGTATGTATATACATATATACAATGTATGTATATATTATCCTCCAAAAACATGTACATGTGTTTTGGTGGGCTTTGCACAGAGTTGCGCATGCGCGGAGTAAGGTATGTGCGACGAGAGGATGAAGGATTCAAAGTCGGATACCCAATCTACTATCTTTTGTGACACCTGTCCTTATTTAAATCTCTCAAACACTTGACCAAATATCTTTTATTCCTGTATCACCTTCATTTTCATGGCAATCAGACAAACACTTTCATTTTCATATCTTAAAAATTCACACAATCAAACAAACACTTTCATTTTCATATCTTAAAAAATCATGGCAATCTAACTGTGGTGGAAGATTCCATCTCCAGAAGCCCAATCTGGTAATCCAAAAATATGGGTTCCTTGATTTTCATACGGAGAGGGCGATGGCTTGTGGGGTTGGGTGCTCTTGTTTTCACGAGATCCAGATTTTACAACGATGAAGGTGCCATGAGTTCCGACGAGGGACGGTGGCTGATGGTGGTGGGTGAGGACGCTGGTCTGTGGTGGGAGACGACCGTGGCCGGTGGTGGTGGTGGCCTGGTGGGAGAGGACCGTGGTTGGTGGTAGTGGACCGTTGCCGGTCATTGTGCGGCGAGGACCATGGCCACTGGCGGTGGGAGAGGACCGTCGCTGGTGCTGGTGGCTTAGATCTCAGTGTAGTGAATGAAGATGGGTGTTTGGCTAACACAATAGTGAGTGTTTGGCTAAATAATTGGTTAAGAATTTGAAGATTAATTAAGTTTTGCCAAGTGTCTTTATTTTATTGTGTCACATAAGATAGTGTGTATATTGGATACTCACCGAAGAGTACCTAAGTGTTATCTTTTAAAATCTACGCCTAAATTAAATTTGAAGATTCGAACTTGAGATATTTTTTTAATTTTAAAAGTAACCATAAACTTAATTAAGTCAAAGGTCAAGATACGAAACTATTTTTGAAACTTAGTACTGTACTGGTATTAGACTTCGCAATGCTAAAAAGAAGTCCAAATCTTCTGCATCCAAAAATCTCTGTGACCCTTCTGTGTCTTTGTTAATTGGCTGAGGATTAGGTTTATTTTTTATTATTTTAATTATTGTCAAGTTAACATTAATTATGTTTTGTTCAATTAACAAAGGCACAAAGAGGTCACAGGGGTTTTTGAATGCAGACGATTTGGACTCGCTAAAAAGATCCTTCCAAGAGGTTTTAGATTCAAATGCTCTCCACCTTAATTAAAGAAAATCTAGTTGATGGTTAAATGTTTATCTTTAATATTAATATCCTAGTAGATAGGGTTTTGGATTTCTACCTATGCATATCAGCTTCGAAACTCTTCCATTCCCATAAATTATTGTAGTAGTCTCTAACTCTCCCCCTCCCCCTCCCCTAATAATAGTAAATTGTAAAATAAATGCAAAATCGAACAAAAAATTGGAGCTATAAAATTGGTCTTGTAATGCATGCAAGCATGGGTATTACTTTTTAAGTTTGTCATAATTAATCAATTATGAGATGGTGACAAGATAAATAAATTAATGTAACTAATTACCTGCCATCCCCACCCTATATCTGTTTCAGATAGGTTTCCGGGTTGATTAACATAGCACGACGTGTTTCCTCTGTATGCAACAAGGCCTGCAAATATTTTGCTTAGAGTATCATTTCCAGAAGAAGCTCCATCAATTCCTCCACAGACAACAGTAACTGGATATCCTGGTGGACTATCGTATTGAGCTGCCCGAGCATACATTGATTGCAAGTAGTCCTTCAGCTCAGAAGAATTGTTCAACAAACTAAAAAACAATAAAACAACGAATTAATAAAAGATCATTAATCTCGGGAAATTGACCATGTATAAAGGCTTTTTATAAACGAAACTTCTATTGACACTCTAAAAATCTCATTTTTTTAATCCTCACAAATGTATTTTTCTTTCTAAATATAATAAGTTTAGAGCGTAAAATGAGATTTTTAGAGTGGCAGTAACAATTCCGTTTATAAATCTCAAATGTTGAAATGATCATCAGATAATGACATATCAACAAATCTCAAAAAGTAACCAATTCTGCAATTGAGATTTGTATTTTATATCGTTTCAGCCAATTTCTCGATAACAATAAAATTTCCTCAGACTTATGTAAATGGAAAAAAAGCAAATAATTCTTAATGATACAAAGAAATATCAAGCTAGCTAATTACTAGTCCAGAAATTATGTAAATCCCAACATACAATGTCAAGGTTTGCTACACTAACCTGCAAGTGTGGAACTTCTTGCTAAGAATTGAGAGGCCTCCATGCTTAGAGGCAATTTCATCAATTTCAGACCATGATTTCTTTATTGTTTGGTAGCAAGTCTCACTCGCTTCCTGCACATGCATTCCAAAAAGTTATATAACTTCAATTGATGACATACATTATTGATGTTAAAACTTCATCAAAGAAAATGACTTTACTTGAAAATCCTTGGTCACAATGGAATAATATCCCTTTTCTGGTGGGATAATGTTATCAAAGTAAAGAATTGGAGCTGACGAGGCTAGAGCTCCCACTGCGACATGGGGATATTTGAGCCGAAACCATGCAGCAAGCACTGTATCAAAAATGGAAAATCAAAAGGGAGAATAAAAAACATGGCCAAAAAGTTACTTATCTTAATTACTAAAACAATATACGTGAAGGTGAATCTGCAGTCACTCACTTCCGCCATACGATCCACCGATAACAATCACCGGAGAATCTTCAGCGTGAAGTTGCTTCTTTACATGTATGAGGATCTCTGCATAATCTGCTATTGCCTGGGCTGAATTGAAGTAACCAATATTGCTTGCATTTTTAAATGCTTCTTCCCTTGATCCGAACGGGATTGATTTCCCATAGTACCGGTGCTGATGAGAAAAATAAGTGTCTCAGACTAAGTAATGCAATAGAACTCACTTGATCAACAGTCCAAATTAATAATAATCTTATAACATGTAAACTAATGTCCGGCAAGAAACTACTTCTCTTAGTTCTATGTTGAGCCCGGAAATTCTTTTGTACATACCTCAATGAATATCTGGAGAGCTTGGAACTGATTGGCGTTTTCACTGAGAAAGCCGATAATAGCAAGATCAGTGTCAATTGATTGTTCTGCGCCCAAGTAAGCTAATATTGGTGCACTAACATTGGAGCCACCCCAGTACTTGGAGTTGATCAAATATCTTTGTTGAAAAGTAGTGAAGCTATCGGGCCTGAAGTTGAAATGGTCAAGTGTTTGGGTGTAGTAAAATGTTTCAAAATCATCTTGATCAAGTGCGGACAAAGCTTTTGGTTGGTCATTTGCAAAATAATTTCCATGTACAAATGTTCCTCCAGTAGGACTCAGCCTTGGGATTTTCAAGGGTGAACCAGAAACTGAGGTTGTGATAAATAGAGAGATGATTGGTAGAAGGAATAGAAGTAAAGATATAAATGAGTTCATGGCAAGGTTGTAGAAGAGAATAATTTTAGGGCTTCAGTTGTGTGCTTTGGAATCTGGTACTAAGCACAGCCGTGCACTTGTAATACATATACACAAATATATAATACATATAAATGTACAATGATCGACAATTGTATTGACTATTGACTGTTGACTTTAGTGGTGGGGGACAATTGTTTAAAGGTCAAAGAACTTAATATTAAAAAAGAAATTCCCTCCCCCCCCCACAAAAAAATCTATCGACTTCATAAAAG
>JADOBS010303476.1:0-19453 GCA_015708375.1 Cydonia oblonga
CAAGATGAACAACATACAATATAAACAAAACAAAAAATAAAAAACAAAACAAATCAAAACTTACCTGAGATTCTTCGAAATAAGAAACTCCTAACTGAAATTTTCAACAAAAATATATAAGTCAAATAAAAAGCTAAGCATATTACATGAAAAAAACAACAACAACAACAAAATCGAATTCAAAACTACAAAAACAATGTCGATTACCTCTAAACGAAAATCTAACCAAATATGAAAGACGATCACTCTAGTGAAAATATTCAAGCACAACGAACAACACCGATGACAAGGATTCGATAGAATGTCAAAATATGCAACCACTGGGAATCTGTTATGAAACAAAGGTTTATTTCAGAAAAATCCCCCTAACAGCGACGAAGAACAATGGTGATCATGAAAATTGAAGAACTCTCTACAACTGTTCTGCAAAAATTGAAGAACTCAACCACTTAACCAGATTTGGAACGCAAGCATTACTCAAACCACTCAACCAGATTCGGAAAAAATTGAAGAACTCTCTGCAACTGTTCTGCAAAAATTAAAATTCAATTAGTCGGCTAACTCCAAACTAACAAATCTAACATAATAGTTAAGTTTGGTTAACCAAATCCGTTAGGGGTAAAGTTGACAAATCACATCTTATTTTGTTTGGGCTATTTTATTTGGGCTGGTATAAAAATGGGCTTTGTACTAACCATTAAATAAACTTCCAATGTGGTTTTTGGTTAAAAGTTAAAGTTTTCAAGCCTTTTTGGTTAGTTTTCCTAAATATTAAATGTGCAAAGATATGCGAAATGAAAGAGTTTTTGTTTTCAAGGTTGTGAAGCCTTTCTCAAAAGTTTAAACTTTGCCAATGGAGTTCAAAGCTTGCATGTTATTTCTTTTACAAAATCCTCAATTTTCATTGATCATCATGACATAAGATTTTGTGGTATCCACTAGTGTAAATATTTTAAATTGAAGATCGAATTTATTCATTGTATTCATATAGGGTCAAGGAGTGTAACTGTAAAAAATCATCAAAATCGGAGTTAAAATAACCGTTAAATCTTGATTTTTTGTTTATAACCGTCGAAAAGTATTGTCCTGTTACTTGATCTTTGAATGTTTATTTTTTGCGATTTTTGGCATATGCGATCTTGAAGCATATACAAACAAGTTTGACGGTTGGATCGTTGAAATTAGTTTCGTAGAATGCGTATCCCATCAAAACGATAGATTCACTAACACTTAGAGTTTATTTATATTTTCATTAAGTATAACATAAGATTTTGTGGTATCCATTAGTGTAAATATTTTAAATTGAAGATCAAATTCATTCATTGTATTCATGTAGGGTCAATGAGTGTAGCTGTAAAAAATCATCAAAATTAGAGTTAAAATAACCGTTAAGTCGTGATTTTTCGTTGATAACCGTCGAAAAGTTTTGTCCCATTACTTGATCTCTGAATGTTTGTTTTCTGCGATTTTTTGCTGATGAGATCTCGAAGCATATACAAACAAGTTTGACAGTTTGATCGTTGAAATTAGTTTTGTAGGATTCGTATCCCATCAAGTTCAATGGTATATATATTTATTAAGTAGATTTAAATTTATTTATTTTGTATGTATAACACTTAAAAAATTGAATGATATGTATATTTAAACCGGTCCAATGGTCACCAATTTTTAATATTTTATTTAATATATATAATTATTATAATTTTTAGGGGTATAAAATTGTTAAATTAATATATATAATTATTATAGTATTTTTTAGGGTTATAAAATTATAAAATTAATATTTTGCTTATCGTGTATCATGTTACCCACGTGTATACCCGAATCAACCCATTATCTTAACATGTGTTTATCGGGTTACCCAATAACGATCCGATTCGTTATCGTGTCAATCCGAATACCTGTTAATTTCGTATCATGTCAAGAATTGCCAGACCTACTTACAGCAACCATCACAGTGATCGTCAGCTGAGCATGGACCATCCCAGTCACAATCAGTATACTGCCCATCGATTTGTACATCCAAGTCTATAAATAAAGAAAAAAAATGGTCAATTTGTCATGTTAAAGACATTATATAATGTAAGATTTGGCTACAATGCTTATAAATCTAACAATCAAATATTGTAATGAAACACTGAAGGAGCATATATTTGACCGTCAAATGATGATTCATGCTAAGTATTTGTAAATCCGAGTAAGTACTTACTACAATAATATATGGCTTAAAGAGATTTGGAAACCCTGAAAAAACCAAAAACAATTTGACTAACATACAGATAAAAATTATGAGTTTTTACTGAGTTATTTATACGAGTATGTGATTTGTAGGTAGAGAGATATGGGTCGAATGTAAACAATATAAAAAAAAAAAAGTTTGAGAGAGAGGTAGAAAATTTTACCAGCACAATGAGCAGATACAACAAGAGAAATCATGAGGAATATGACAACAAATTGAAACTTGGGTAATGCCATGGTCTGGTGAATGATAAAATGTAAAATGTACAGAGAGGTCTGTGCTTATATAGTGTGATCGATTGATAGATGATATTATAGCACAATATTTTCTTTAATGCAGTTGCCAAAACTATATCGAATAAATATTAATTTTGGTTTGATTCTTTCTTTGGTTAATATTTTTTACTCTGATTCGAATAATCCTGCAGCAAACGTACGTAATTTGATTTATTTTTGTTGGTGTGAGTTGATAGACTCCTCATTATAGCAGGATTTGTTGCCTTTTTTATGCGTGTATATTGCCTCCTAAGAAATACACGAAGCATTCCAGAACACTAGATTAGCACATCCAAACCAATCCAAAGTTAGCATGGTATTAGAGTAGGCTATTCTCTCTACACGTCCTGGCCCGAGTTAATGGGCTCGAATATGCTTCATGTCGGGCTTTTGAAAAAATGCGCTAGTTCCAACTTAAGGCAACTGAATGACTAGGGCTTCCAAAAGATTAGTGTTGACTCCACATACTACATACCGACCGACCAAGTTCTTAAAAAGACTGGTGTTAGTTCCGGTATAAGGACTTGGCCAATTCTCAATGTGAGAATTGGTTTCCCTTGTGACCCTGTGTGGGGTCACTCGTGAGGGGGCGTGTTGAACAATAAGATCTCACATTAGTCATATGTGTATATATATTTGTTAAGGCCAATTTGTTTTAGACTATATGTTTGTTATGATTTTGGAGTTGGGCCAGTGGTCCACTACTAATCAGATCGATAATTTCATAATTTAATCAAATGCACAAACTGTTAAGTGTTGAGTTTCATCACAAGAAAAACCTAGATATTTTGGAGTTCAGTTATCCGTCATTCAGAAGATGGGCCTGTAAAGCATGATAATACACCTAGCAGAGGTACTCACCGGATTCAATGGATACACCTCAACTGTTGTTGGCAACATAACACTCGACATGAGAACACCACTAGTAATCTCAAAACAGACGTTCATCATAACGGGATTCTAGGAAGGCCCTGGCTAGTGAAATTGGGCCCCGAAAGCTTCGTAGAGTACCAGAAAATTTGATTTTGCATCCCAGGATGAGGAATTGGAGAAATCAAGGCTGACGAGGTTGCATCCCGACGATGCACGGTGCAAATGCTGAAAGAATCAAAGAAGAAGTCCTTCACCCCCATATGAGCTATTGAGGCTCAAAAGGTCAAGCCTACTACCAAATAGCAGCCACCACAGGAGGATCAACATGATGACGTTCAGAAGGACACGCCGACAGGAGAAAAAGGGTGGAAGCCAGAAGAGAATGCCAAATACATCATTCTTGATCCTAAGTAGCTGAAGAAGACGGTTAGAATCGGCTCACAACAGAGCCCAGCCGTACTCAGCCGTTTCCTCTTGTGCTCAACCTATCGATGCAAGCCATTTTTCAGGGCCATCAAGAGGGTGCAAAGAGACATGTGGGACGACGAGTGCAAGAAAGCATTTCAAGACTTGAAGAGATATTTGACATCCCCTTCGCTACTATCTAAGCCAGAAGTAGCCAAGAAATTATACATCTACTTGGCAGTCTCAGACGTAGCAGTAAGCTCTACTCTTATATGAGAAGAGCTAAGGGCCCAATTGCCAGTATTCTACACTTCTAAAGCTCTATTCGATGCGGAAATGAGATACCTGAGGATTGAAAAGCTAATTTTGGCACTAATTGTTGCAGCTTTGAAGCTCATACCATACTTTCAGGCGTATATGGTCATCGTTTTGACTAAGTATCCCCTACGATATATCCTACATGGTCCAGATGTTTCTCAACGAGTGATGAAGTTGGCGTTGGAAGTCTGTCAATACGGCTTGGTTTACTGACCTCGCAAAGCGATTAAAGCTCAGGCATTTGTAGACTTTACAACGGAGTTCACTACCGGCTTAGAATACATAACAACACAGGCCAAAGGCGCCCCCAAAGCAGCTGAGCACGCCTTGGCTGCACCAACCCTTTCAGACAAAGACTTTTGGCGCTTGCACGTCGACGGTTTATCCAACTACAAGGATTTTGGAGCAGGCTTGGTTCTCATCACCTCAGACGGCTCGATGCTCGAGCAAGCAATCGCTCTAGGCTTCATGGCATCAAACAATGGAGCAGAGTATGAAGCAGAGTATGAAGCTTTATTGGCAGACCTTCGAATGGCACAAGATCTGGTAGTCAAAAAGCTCACAATCCACTTCGATTCTCAGCTCATCACTAGCTAGACTACTGGGGAGTATGCATCAAAGCATCCAAAGATGACACTATACCTCTAGAAGGTATGAAAGCATCTTGAGGCATTTTAGACTTAAACCCTCACACAAGTGCCATGGGCAGACAACGCTCACGCACACGCCCTGGCAGCCTTAGGCTCTGCTTTGGACTACCAATTCAGACGCTTTATCCCAATCGAGTATTTGGGAAAGCAGAGCATATAAGAAGAACTAGCAGTCGAGATGTTGCAAGTCAATACAACCCCAAGCTGGCAAGATCCCATCATCGACTACTTAGTCAATGAGACACTCCTTGCAGAAAGATTGGAAGCTAGGAAGCTCCAAATAAAGGCGGCACGCTACTACATGTGGAACAACATTCTCGTTCGAAGATCTTTTTCAGACCCATATCTACGTTGCCTAGCGCCTCTCGACGACTTGAAAGTTTTAAGCTCGATCACGAAGGTGTTTGTGGAAACCACTCAGGAGGTCGATCTTTAGCACAAAAGGTCTTTAACGTCGGCTACTACTGTCCACCGTGCATCAAGACGTTAAGGAATTTGTTCAAAAGTGCAATAGCTGCCAACGCTTCAAGCTTGTACCTGCACTACCTCCCAACGAGCTCCACTCGCATATAAGCCCATTGCCATTCATGCAGTGGGCAATCAACCTGGTAGGGCCTATGTTGCCCGCTACTGGGGGCAAGGGCATGATGATCATGCCTACCGACTACTTCACCAAGTGGGGAAAAACCGAGCCTATGACTACCACTACTCAATCATACATAGAGCGATTCATATAGAGGAACATCATCTATCGATTCAGCATCCCTCAATCTACCATCACTGACAATAACCCGTAATTCAAGGGCAAAGATTTGGTGAAATTCTTCCATAAATATGGCGTCAAGCAGCACATATTGCCAACTTTGGAGCAGAACAGAAAGAAGATGGCCACAAATCTAGATCTGGCAGAGGAGGAAGGCGAGAAGGTCATCACCTGCATTGTAGCCTACTAGCAGCGGCTCATCTCCAACTACAACAAAAGGGCAACGATCTGGCAGTTTCAGCCTGGAGATCTAGTCCTAAGAAAATCATTCATCACTGCCCAAAGAGAAGGCTTAAAGAAGATGAATCATATTTGAGAAGGTCTATACAAAGTCAGCAAAGCAGGCGATAAAGGTTGCTACACCCTCACCACCATGAACGATAAAGAGATCGACAAGCATTGGAATGTCTACAACCTGCAAAAGTAGTACACATGGCCTTCCACTTCTCCCTGAGCCCTGCTTGGACGAAATAGAGCTCAAAAACTCAAGCAACTCGATGAGCACTACCTCACAAGCCGATGACTATCTAGTTGTTACGCAGTTTCTACCTTTCAGCTAAGTTTGATATCTTTCTTCTTATTTTTAAATGAAGATTTATGAAGTTATTCAACATTTGGCTTGATTATGTATATGCAACAACTAGTTACTCCTGTTCTTATTGAAAATCGCGCCTAATCAGGGAATTATCACAAGAATTGCACCTCCCTGTGAGGACCAACCATGCTCTCCCCCTAGGAGAGGATAAACTACGTATTTCGAATATCCAGACGTGGATGGGTCAGGCTGCCCTAGTGTAACTAGAGCACGATGCCTTGCGTCGACATCCTTCGAAATAGCCACAAAGGTCTTTTTCAAGGTCTAGCTAGATTGAAGGATTTTAGGCCTTTAGCTTGATTTGAGGGAACCTGGGCCTCAAAGACGGATGAGGCACGCTATGCAGCTCACCTTTGGATGGCTACCCAAGAAGATGGACCACAGTTGAGCATCCTTGATGTGACAAGCTGTTGGCAACCCTCGGCTAGGCATTTTTTATATGACCAACTAGCGATCTTCGTGTTACAGAATAATATTTCCTCTACCCGTTCGAGAAACATCCCTTTTGAGCATCCACGATGTAACCAGCTAGCATTCGCAGCTGAGCATCCTTGGTGCAATACATAGATGATCTCTGCGAAGATACAGAATTCTAGCTTCGGCTACACGCATGGGGTTCACACAGTTGAGCATCTTTGATATGACCAACTAGCGTAACTAGCTGAGCATCTTGTATATGACCAACTAGCCATCTCTTTGAATCCCTGGAAAGCTAAAGTCGTTGCCAATTCAATGAGTAGCCTACGGTTTTTGGAAAATCTTTAGGAACCTAAAGCCCCTGTCTATTCAACGAGCAACTTATGGTTTCTTGAAGGTACCTAGGAACCTAAAATCGCTACCAATTCAACAAGCAACCTACGGTTTCTGGAAGATCCCTGGGAACCTAAGGTAGTTGCCAATTCAACAAGCAGCCTACGGTTTTTGGAAAACTACCTATGGTACACCTTTCGAGCAGTTACCTGCATAAACCTATACAACCGTACAATCTTGTGAAAGGTTAACAGATTAGCGGGCACATGCACTGCCTAGTACAAAACAACCTCCTTAGGTTCACACTGATTCCTAAAGCGTTGTGCTACTTGCTACACAACCTACATAATTGGTTACATAAAGTGCAAAGTGTTATGTTGAACCATTACCCACGAAATTCCATAAAAACACACAATTTCGTGTCCTAGCAATCTTTAGTATGTTGTGATGTAGGCCACGTAGCTCAAAGGACTGGAGAAATGATGACCAGCTAAGCAACCAATGGTCAGAGGGCAACAATGCGAGTAAAGCTCAATAGTTGAACGCTCTAGAATATCGAAGCTAATAACCGAGCAGTCACGCATACTCGCCTGCTTCTGTAAGTAAGGCGCTTTACTGGCTCTTTGGTTAACAACTTTGCAGGGATCCTAACCATAGATCCGCAATCACATAGGTCATACAAGCCTATTTGCTTATTAAAAAGCAGCGCGTTTCACTAACAACCTTGTGGTTAAAGATCTAGTGGACCACTGATACGAAACATGCAACTACAGAGGTCGTTCGATCCTGCAAGTTAGAAGTTTAAAAAATGCCTCAAGCAAGCAAAGAATGGCACCCGGCAACCCGAAGTTGGCGCATAAAGTAATGAAGATGGGCTTGACTACTTTGTTCAAAGCAGCCTACTCAGTTGTTCATTTTACGGCTAAAGCTTGAAGCAAGGCAATGAGACAAAGATGAAGTAAAGCAAAGAAAAATAGTTTATTAATTTCTAGGAAATTGGTAAATTGGTACAAATGCCAATAGAGTTCAAGCAAAGTAAAAAGCAAGGTAGGAAAATAAAAGAAAACAAATCCTAAAGTCTATCAGAAGAGATTACTCCTTAGCAGCTTGCACACCTTGCAGCAGCATCGCTCCTAGTAGCATTAAGTTCCCGCACTTCATCTACAGCTACCCCATCCTAAGCAACACTGTCGCAAGTCACCCTTGCCTGGGCAGCCCTACCTTCGGTCGCACTTACCTGGGAAGCCTGATCATTAGCTGTTCCACCAACGATGCTATCGAAGGAAAACTTAAGCAGATCCTCGGAAGAAATAACAAAAAGCTTAAGGTCCTTATCAGAGAAGGCATAGTCAGACGACATGCCAAGGAAATTATCTATATAGCCAAGCTTGTAAAAGTCAGCTTGACCTTGGGCAAGGACAACCTCAAGACTGGACTTCTCGCTCTTCAGCTGCTTATCCTCCTCAATCAGGTCAATACAAGCGTTCTGCAACTCATCTAGTTTCTTCTTTAGGTTCTCGCTGGCAGACAATGCTCCTTGTAGCTTCACTTCCTTGGACTCAAGTCTACTGATGGCCTTCTTGAGTTGAAAAAAGTCATTATGCATGGCGAGCAGCTCTACGTCCTTGGAATCACTTGCAGATCGAAATTTTGAAATGGCATGCTCAAGGTCGTGCACTATTAACACTTGGACTTCAATTTCCTTTTCTGCAATGCCATAATTCCCACGGATTGCATCAAGCTGAGACTTCAAGTCACTAATCTCTTGGTGAGCGATCTCAAGCTCCTGAGTAGTGGGGGTAGAGACATTAAATCCCTTCAAAAAGGCAAGTTCAGATTCCAACTCTTTAATTTTCTCAGCGATCGAGCAAGCTTCTACTACAATGACTGCAGTTATTTCCTTAGCAGCCTTGGCATCATCCTGCTTCATATGCGTGTATTTGGCTACCAAGATCATAGATTTCTGCATCATAGCAAGCAAGGAACCCCTCCGTGAGTGAGTTTCATGCCTTGTAAAGAAAATGGAGTCAACAACCTTGTTCACGCCATTAACAAACTTGGCACATGCTTCCGTGTCCTCAACAAGATCGGGCTTCAACAACGCATGGATCTCGAAAAACTCCCCTAAGGCTGGTTTGGCTGGTTGATCACTGCTGCTCATGTGGGCATCCGTTTCCTTTTCGACAGAAGGGGTCGGGCCTCGCATCACCTTGTCAGTGGAATTTCCATCCTAGCTCTTCGTCATTGCAAGCACCTCCAAATAAACCCGAGCACAAAGGGCATGGTAGAACTCCTCCACTGCGTAATCTTGTCAGCAACATTTTTAACAATCCTCGGAGCAACAGACTTCACAGGCTCAGATCTAGCAGCCTCATTTTCCCCTTAGAAGAAGTCAAGTTAATCACGAGCCTCCCAGCAGTGGATGAACTCTCGCGAGCAGCAGATGAAGTCTTCAATTTTTTCTCCACCGATGGCTCTCGAGCAGGCGATGAAGATCTCTTTCTCCCTTCTTCACTTACAACGGGCTCCACATTGGCGATTGAAGGAGCAAACGCCTTACCCTTAATCCTCCTAATCTTTTCCAACGGGGGCAATCCACCTTTCTCCACACGAAGATGACTGAGAACCAACCATATTCGTGATATTCAGCAAGGATCCCCAAAGCGATGTGCACCTTCTTCATGCCTGGAGAAGTCTTGGGAGTTGAACTAAATTTTGAATCTACAAAAATAGAGGAAGACAAGTCAGAAGGCAGCTCAACAAAAGTATAAAGCAGCTTAGAGACTAAGCAGCATACTTACCATCGATGAAAGCAGTCAGAATGCGCAACCCATGCAACGAGTCGAATTCCCACTCTTTGCTCGAGTGAGCGAAGTGCCTATGACAGGTCCTCAGCTGCCCAACACCATCGATGTGACTTATGTCAAAGAAGTACCAAAACTCGTGTGCAGTCAGGTCCAAGTCAAAGAACATGCTCAAGTTGTGGAACCCTACCATTATGCGGACCACGTTTCGAAAACACTGAGCAAGAGCACACTTCTTGGAGTAGATCACCTTTTGGAAGAATCGAGGCATAGGAAAAGTGAACCACAATACGAACTGGTAAGGGTGAAACTTGATAACTTTCCTAGACCCACACGGTTCACGACTGCTACCATTCTTGACCCGCTTCAAACGAACCCTAGACGGAATCATGTGCTTAAACATCTCAAAGAAGTCTTTGAACTGCTCATCGAAGCCTACCTTGACGTGAGTAGCCCTAAAGTAGCCTAGCTTACTTGCAGATTTGCCCTGATGATACAACGATGAAATAAACTCATCATTCTTGTGGCTTGAGCAAGAAATGTTCGAAAAATCCTACAACGGCGCAAGGAAAAATTATTAGAAGACTACTCAAAGAAGAAAAAAAAAAGAAAAAAATTGCATAGAGTAGGGCGCTAGGTCGCAGTCCAGCTGGTTACCCCACGAACCTGGCACACCAGCCTAAGGCACGGGCCCAACATGCCAGGCCTTTCTTCTCTCTCGGCCCAACAAACAAAAGGCATGTTACCTCTTATCACCTTCGGCCCAACAAGCAAAAGGCATGTTACCTCTTATCACCTTCGGCCCAAATGGCCTTGCAGCCCAAACAAGCTGGAGGGGGGCTAGCACCCTAGTACCTCCCTTTCTCTCCCGCATCTCTCACCGGTGCATAGGTTCGAGCCCAGCAACCCAAGACCCAAGTCGAGCAACACACAGGCCCAAGCCCAACGCCGGCTTTCCTCTTCCGTGCTTAAGCTAACTCGCTGAGCTGACTCAGTCACGCTAGCCTCTGTGGTGCGCCAAGCCAACCCAGCTACTACGACGACAGTAGCACAGCAACCCATGGCTGCACTTTTTCCACCTCCTCGACCCCAATCAAGCCAAAATTCAAGCCCCGAGGCTTCGAAAAATCAAGAAGAAGGAGAAAATTAATTTTTTTTGTTACCTCGGAGAAGAAGAAAAGTAAAGGAACACAATTCTTTGCACGTGCAAGTGAAGAAGATTGCTAAGGGAGGGGGAACAAATATCCTGTAGCTTTCTCTCTTTCTTGCAGGGTTTTAATTGCACTCCAAAATTATTTAATCCCCTGCTTGACATAGACTTAAATAGGTTTTGGTGGCAATTATATTCCCTTTCCTAGAAGAATTTAAATTCCAAATTAAAGACAGAATCTACATCAAATTGGGATACAGACTCCATTGTAGCTTTGGATTCCTACAACAAATTTGGATACAAACTCCAGTGCTCAAGGCACCCTTGCTCGTAGGAAAAGCCAAGGGTAATTATGATAGAATACTCCCTTATTCTTATCATAAATACATTCCTAATTAGAGAATACCTCTTTCAAGTAAGTAATCCTAGTTCCATTTATTTAGGATATTCACCTAATTACTCCAAGATAATTATTTACACAAATATCTTGGAATATTCCCACTTAAACAAAAGCCCAGAGCTAGCCATCCCTAAACCCTAGAGGGCCGGCCCATCTCCTCATTTTCTCCTATAAATACACCCGTTATCTCTAAAATTCAGGAAGCTTTTTGCTACCCACAAAAACTCAAATACAATCTTCTCAGAATTCTAACTTTGGCATCAGAAATTCTTCGGCCAAAGCCCCCCATTCATCGTGGGTGCGTGAAGCTTTTGGCCTTAATCTTAGGTGTTATTATTTTGTAGGTGCATATTCGTCAATCAAAGGAAGATGGAAATTTGCATCCACAAGTTGCTGGCCATACTCATGGTCGTCTAAACCTCATCTTGGCCTTCACCGATGGCGACTGCTCTTGCTTCTCTCTAGTTGCAAATGTTAGGGCAAATCACAGTTAAGAACTAGGTCCCTCTTCTCGTGGCCTTAGAGTCAAACAACCAATTCTAGAAGGAGGATGCACCTATTGTGGTAGCCAAAAACATGGTTTCAGATTATTGTTTTCAAATCAACGTAGACGCGACACTACGATAAGAAGGCAGAGACAAGCTTGTCTTGCAACTACAACTTATCAATTATTCTTGGTCCATCAGGTATGTTTGGGCCCAAATTGGACACTGGGCCTGAAGTGCAGCCTAAACGCACGCAAAACCCTAGGAAGGCACTAGAACTTCGAAGTAGGGAAAGCGGAAGACGGAAGCTCGGCTCATAAATCAAGATATTGGGTGACGTGGCAGGATTGGGCGGCGAACCTATGCAACTGGACAAGCATAGAGGTTATTACTCGGGGTTTTGCAGAACGCAAAAGCACCTTTTTAGGGATAAAACCCTGTAACTTCAAGAGGGATAAGTGTGAAATCACCATTTGCCCGTCACATCAAGCAAGGGGGGTTTAAACCAAGAAGTAAAAGGTACTAAAAAAGCAACAGGAGAACACGAAGAGAAGGACATTCAACTCAACTTCTAGAAAAACATTTGATGTAAATAATATCGTCTGTTCAAGAAAAAAAACACTCTGGGACTGTCAACTTCATAAACATTTTAGGGATTTTTACTTCATAACTCAGCTTGCTATAGAAGCAAGCTTAGCCTAGCTTGGCTTGAAAAAAAAAACATGAAATAAACCAAACTTGAGCGTAGTGATCTTCGATTTGGCTCGTCCATAACAAATATTATACTTTTACTTTTGTATATTTTTTATGTGCATTCGGATGAATTGAAATTCAATATTGACGACTTAGGTTGGTCGGGTATGGAAACATAAGAGAATGTGTTGGTTCATTATGGAAACATAACAGAATGTGTTGGTTCATTATGTATGATTGTATTTTAGACATAGATGTTGGGTGTAGATATGAATATTAATCTCACAAAAAGATTACCATTTAGAGAAAATGATGGATTAGATGTAAAGAAACAATTATGAATTCAAATAAAATTTCTCAAAACTCACTCAACTTTAAAAAAAGCACATTATTTTTTTAGTTTTGTTGGTTAAGTGTATTTCTACCATTCGAGGTTATGTGTTTGACTTTCATGTACCTTTATATCCACTTGGGCCAAATCTTAATTTTCTTGCGTTTTATCCCAACTGAGATGTGTTTGATGTTTTTTTTTTTATTTTCTTTCATATCATGTGGCAACGTAAGCTTATAATTTTACTTTTCACAGTTAAATTCCGGTAATGGAGGAAACTTGTGGAGCTTATTTGACCTTTTATATCGAGGGAAAATCCTCAAGAGACTACTTGTAGTTTGACAGTATTGCCCCACCTTTACTTGTTTGACAGTATCGTCCCACCTTTACTTGTTTGACAGTATCGTTTAGTCATACATATCAAATAAATTAACGATTCATTATTAACTTGTTACTTGATACTTATATCGTTGTTTATTTATGACATTTGAATGACTAAGCAATTCTCTATTTGAATAATTTTTGTATAGGGATGATCATCAAATGAATAGTAAGAAATTAAATGATTATGATTATGAATTACAATGATAAAGATAAGTTCTTTCCAAGTTGGGGAATGAGATCATCCCCAAAAGGGGAATATAAGTAGTGTTCCTAACATCATCCAAACTCAAATCATAACATGATATACAAGCAAATGATGAAACATTCTCTTTTCTTTTCACTATCCGCTTTTTATTCCTTTGAAGTTGAACTTGTCCCCGTTTAAGACTTTCGGCAACAACAGGCTAACTTTGGTGGGTTCAGATCATTATAAATACATACAACTTGATTATATTTGCTGCCCTTACAGCTGGCCATCACAGTGATCGTCAGCCGAGCATGGACCATTCCAGTCACAATCAGTATACTTCCCATCGATTCCTACATCCAAGCCTATAATTAAATAAATACAATGGTCAATTTGTCATGACTCATGTTAAAGACGTTTAATTTATAGTATAAGATTTAGCTACGATACTTACAAGTGAGACATAATGTATTGAAATTCAAATGATGCTAGATCTAAATACTTGTAAATCCTTATAAGTAAAGAGATTTGGAAACCCTAAAAAAACAAAGAACTTGACTCCTCATTGAGAAGGAGCAAATTCCTTCTCACCTACAAATTGTGATTTGACTAACATATAGACAAAAAATATGAGTTTTTACTAAGTTATTTATACGTGTATGATTTGTATGTAGTGAAATATGGATCGTCGAACGTGACAACGTAAAAAAATATTTACAGAGAGTGGACAATTTTACTAGCGCAATGAGCAGATACAACAAGAGAAATCAGGAGGAAAATGACAACAAATTGAAACTTGGGTGATGCCATTGTCTTGTGAATGATAAAAATGACGGAGATGTCTGTGCTTATTTAGTGTGATGGATTGATAGATTGATGTTATTGCACAATATTTTCTTTAATGTAGTTGCCAAAACTGTTTCGAATAAATTTTAATTTTGGTTTGATTCTTTCTTTAGTTAACAGTTTTTAATCTGATTCGAATAGTCCTGCAGCTAATGTACGTAATATGCTTCATTTTTGTTGGTGTGAGTTGATAGTGTGAGTTGATAGGCTCCTCATTAGAGCAGGATTCGTTGTCTTTTTTATGCCTTTGTAATCAGGATAGGCTTTATTAGTTTTATTATTTCCTTGTATATACATACATACATACATACATACATACATATATTGCCTCCTAAGAAATACATGAAGCATTCCAAAACCCCAGATTAGCAAATACGAACCAACTTAAGGCAACCAAGTGACTCGGGCTTCAAAAAGATTGGTGTTGGCTCCATAGACTAAATACCAACCGACTGAGTTCTCGAAAAGACTGGCGTTAGTTCTGGCAGGGCTGGCTCTGAGTATTTAGGGGCCCTGTGCAAGACATAGATGGAAGCCCTTCAATTTTGTTTAATGTTATTTTCTTTTTTCTTTATTTTTTGAATATTTTTTTCATCTATAAAACAAATATATTACAAGTTATTGCAATGAAAGTAAGTTGTTTGATTCGCTAGTTTTATTTTCCTTACTTTCAATGGTCCTGAGTTCGATACATATTGGATGCGTTTTTGTTATCTCCTTTTTAAGTTTGCAACAAAAGCTTAAAAAAATAGCAAAGCAATGTCACCGAGATTCAAAACCAGCGCACAGGATACAAGTTATAAGAGCCAAACCGATAGCGCTAGAACCACATATATGATTGTACTTTGCATCTAATTTATTTTATATGGATCTGTATCCATGTAATGAAAATTTGGGGGCCCTTCCGAATCTGGGGCCCTGTGCGGTGACACCTTTTGCACATCCTCAGGGCCGGCTCTGAGTTCTGGTACAATGACTTGACCGGTTCTCCATGTTAGAATTGGTTTCCCTTGTGACCTCGTTTGGGGCCACTGTGAGAAGGTGTGTTGAAGAATAAGATCTCACATCAATCATAAGTGTGTGTATATATTGTTAAGGCCAATTTGTTTTAGACAATATATTTGTTAAGATTTTTAGAGTCAAGCTAGTGATCCACTACTAATTAGACCGATACTTTCATAATTAATCGCATGCACAACCCATTAAATGTTGAGTTTTATGTTTATCCCAAAAAATCTTAATGTTATTAGTAATGAAAGTATTCATTTAAAAGTTGTTATATTTTATGTTCCAACGTGGGATTACGTTTTTTTAACAATATTGAATTATTTATTGTATAGGCTAATCTATCACGCAACGCAATCTTCGATTTAGGTTTTTCTTAGAGATCTCCCACTTTTTATTTCACTATTCTCGTATGAAACATCGTCCTTAACTCAAATCATAACATGAAACATATGCAAATATATATGATAATTTTATAAGATTCGAAACTCTGGCCAAGGATTTTATTGATATCATATTTCAAAAGGACGTATACATATAGGTTGGTTGCTTTGGGCAGGAGGATATATCATTCCTTTGATGTTCAACTTGCCCTCGTTTAAGACTGTCGACAACAACATGCTAACTGTGGTGGGTTCTTATCATTATAAATACATACAACTTGAATATATTTACCGCCCGTACAGCGGCCATTATAGTCATCGTAAGCCTTGCATGGACCAGCCCAGTCGCAATCAGTGTACTTCACATCGGTTCCTTCATCCATCTTTATAAATACAGAAAATGGTCAGGTTGGCATGTTAAAGAGGTTATGTAATATAAGATTTAGCTACAACAAGCCTTCCTGACGCAAAAGGTGGAGTAAGACGACACATGCGAGAGAAGGGAGACGGCGGCGAGAGGAGGATAGGACGGATGCGAGACCGTTTGCGTCGTTCTCACGGGGTCTGCAAGACGGAAGAGGCAAGGAGGGTTTGAGAAGGAAATGGAAAAGGGCGGTTTTACCATTGTTCTTCCCTTCCCACGATCATTAAAGCACTGTTCATTTCTACAGTGCGATTCCAAACCTTACTTTAGACTAAAGTAATGTCCATAAATCTGGCGGTTATATATATTGTAATGACACTCAAAGAGCATATTTCTAACTGTCAAATGATGGTTGTGCTAATTTTTTGTAAATTCGTGCAATTACATAGTACAATAATATAGGGCTCAAAGAGATTTGGAAACCCTAAAAAAAACAAAGAATTTGACTCCTCATTGAGAAGAAGCAAATTCCTTCTCACCTGCAAATCACAATTCAACTAATATACAGAAAAATTGTGATTTTTTACTAAGTAATTTATACATGTGTGATTTGTAGGTAGAGAAATATGGATCGTCGAATGTAAACAATGTAAAAAATATATTTACAGATAGAGTAGACAATTTTACCAGTGCAATGAGCTGATACAACAAGAGAAATCATTAGGAAAATGACAACAAATTGAAACTTAGGTGATGCCATTGTATTGTGAATGATAAAATGACAATATTTTCCTTAATGTAGTTGCCAAAACTATTTTGAATAATTATTAATTGTTGGTTGATTGTTTCTTTGTTTAACAATTTTCAATCTGATTCGAATAATCCTGCAACTAACGTACGTAATTTGCTTTATTTTTGTTGGCATGAGTTGATAGCGTGAGTTCATAGACTCCTCAGTATAGCAGGATTTGTTACCTTTTTTTCATCTCTGTAATCAGGATAAGTTTTATTAGTTTTATTCTTTCCTTGTATCATATATATTGCGTCCTAAATTAGCATACGAACTGACACAAAGTATGGTATCTGAGTAGGCTATTCTCTCATCACGTAGATCCACCATCTGTTCTTCCATCCTACCTTAACTGAATTTCTTTTAACCCCTACTACTTCAAATACTACTAACCTACCTGTGAACCCGACGTTGATTCCCCAAGGGGTGAAGCAAATCATTCACCATGACACATCCGCTGCGCAAATTTGCATCAAAATCGCGGTGCCAATTATGGAGTTTGGTCCCAAAGTTTTATATGTTTGTTGTTGGGAAAGACAAGTTGAGATATTTGTTTGGGAATAGTAACCCAAACAACTAACCCAAGTTTTAGTAAATGGCGAACGGAGAACACCATTGCCAAAGGATGACTGATCATTTCTATGGAACCCAATCTAATTGGTTATTTCATTTGATTACCGAGCTCGAAAGAGGTTTGGGATGCAGTTGCTCGAACTAACTATGATGGCTTGGATGTATTCTAGGTATATGATCTCACTTGCAAGGCCTCTTGAACCAATGGCGAAGTCAGGATTTTTTCGGGGGAGGAGCGAAATTTCAAAAGGTAAAAGGTCCAAAAAAATATCGACACCCACATCATTTTAGAAAGTAAATAATATTGATGTTGTTCATAATTTGTCAATATAAACAAATTACAATGTCGTTCACATTTTATGGTACTTTCCCTAATAATTTGGCATCATTCCTTTGGAACTTAGAAAATCCTCATCCAAATATGAATATGAATGCGATTAGCCAATTTTCGATGTGTCCTAGCAGGCGACCCGTTTGTGAGTGATGGGGACCGTGTTAGCTACGGTGTGGTGTTGGTCATGCGAGTTGATGGGCGCAGCAATGTGTTGGTGTTCAAGGGAAACTCTTTAATAGAAGTAGAGTCCACCAATACATGTGAGTCTCATGTCTATTAAAGAGATGGTACAAGTAGATGAAAAGAATATCATTTTTGTTAAGTGTGGTATTCTAATAAAAAGTTAACATGTATACTTTTTAGTGGAATGTATATAGACGATGTGAGTACTAATTAATATATTCATTTGATTAACATTCTCAAAATTATGGTTCTTAACAGAATTATATACTATCATTAAATTCATAAAGTAGATTAGAGATGTCTAACAAAAGACACAATAACCAACTCTTTTTTTTTTTTTTGAACAAACGATATTATCATTAAGGGGTGCAGGAGTGAGCTAAGCCTCACAATGAATTAGCAATAATATGGTTCAAATTCACCTTTGGCGTTGATTGAACCTCAGATCTATCACTTACAAGTGTAGAGAAATATCATTAGACCGTAGTACTGAGTGGCAACTTAACAAAATTAAAACAACTAAAAAATTGAAATCGAGGGATAATCATAGCACCAAAATGCCTTCATTTTAAATAAAATATTAAATGAAATAAAAAGAAAAACCAAAAAGAGCCCAAAAATTGGGCCGAACCAATTTCATGTGGGTTGTAGATATAACTAAGTCAAAAGCCTATAATCGTAATGGCACTGTTCCATTAAAGCCAATAAACATAACGGCACAATTCCTCTTAAAGCCAATAAACGTAATGGCATCGTTCCTCTTAAAGCCAATAAACTGAAATATGCTACAGTTTTTCTTCCTCGTGAGAAGATGTGTGAAAATTTCACTATTTTAGTGCAGAGGATTGACGTCCAGTCCTAAAGGGCGGGTTATCGCTCTTAGAGTCGAGTTCCGATGACCGGAGGTGCGAGTCATGCAACCACACCTTCTTGTGTCTCTATGGCTTGCCATTGAGCACGCAGCGTTTGTGCATCAGCAGAAAAAAATATGGCTTTATTTCCAACGAGAGGAGTGGCAGGTACTCGCACCTGGGCTTTATTTCCGGCGAGGGGAGTAGCGGCCGCCACTCCTCACCCTCATGTGGCTTCGCCACTGTCTCGAATGAGGCAAGAAGAATGATCTGTTCAAGTGTACTATAATGACCTTCAGTTATTATGGTAGGAGATCGTTTATAGACTCCCCAATCCCATGAAGTGTTGTGATGATAGATATGGAGCCAAAAATAATTAAGAAAATTATGGAGGCGACACATGGATTTTTGGGTAAAAATAACAAAATTACTCTCGAGGCACACTTGAATTCCCACGCGCATGCAACAGACAATAACAGCTCAATCAAGGAAGAGTCAAATGTGACCAAAATGGTATTTATTCAAATCCATCTCACCACTTCTCATCAAATCCTCGCTCAAAAGGTAACTCTAAATTTTCCTATTCAATTTAGGATTAATTGCCAAGTTAATTGCAAGATATTATTTTACATAATATCTTGCAATTATACTCATAATTCCACCATATATGGCCGGTCCTTATTCTCCAAATAGGGCCAGCCACTCCTCTATATATAGCCATATTCTCCCACTAAAAAGCTAGGGCATTCTCTACCCACAAATTCCAAAAGACATTCTCTTTCAAATTCTAACTTTGGCATACGAGATTCTTTGGCCAAGGCC
>JADOBS010303477.1:0-19458 GCA_015708375.1 Cydonia oblonga
TGAAAATATATATATATATATATATAGAGAGAGAGAGAGAGAGAGAGAGAGAGAGAGAGAGAGAGAGAGATTGGAAATGAGCTGTGCGTGTGTGAGACAAGTACCTGACCTTTACAAAGACCCATCTGCAACTCCTTCCCATATATCACGTATCTTTATATTTTTCCTTCTTTCTGTCCCTTTTTTGTTATCTTGGAGAGTGAGATGAGTTACATCCTACATGGGCATGCACTATTATTTTCCCTTTTTGGCAAACTTATAGTTAAATGTGTTGGATACAGCAAGGCAACGGCTGCTACTTATAATACTTATATATATCAGCTACCAAATCTAGCTAAAACTCACTAGCAACAGTGTGTATGTATACATTTTGTATGTATTTCTCCCTTCACGAGTTGCACTAGATTAATTTAGGGTTTAGGACAAAGGCACAAATGTGTATACTCTTCGTTATGGTCTCTCTCATCATGTGTTACGTAAGAACAGAGGAACAAATCTAACTAAAACTTACCCTGCCTAACCCTAATGTATTACGTAATTAAGGACATTGGCATAAATCAGTATGTACACGCCCTTACAGTCTCTTTCTCACTTCTCACCAACCCTAATCTCTATGCTGATTTGGACACCACAAACAGCTACTTTCAATTCACCCAACCCCAATTCTCTTCTTCATCCCCATTTTATATTTTGGGTTTGTTAAATGATATAGTTATTGTTTCTGCTCAACTTTAGAGTTGCTTTGCGGTTGCTTATACCTTTATGGAGATCAGTGTGATCTTTGGCGGGGCTTTTTGGCAAAAGGCAAGGTTAAAATCTTACGATCTGCAAAAGTGGCAGTTTTGAATGCTTTCTGTGCTCCTTTCCCATATTTGAGGTGTTGCCACGCGTCACATATAGTTGATATTTTTGTTCCTTTTTTTTCTGTATTTTTTTTGTTTTTTGTTTTTTGTTTTTCTGGTTTCTTTGCCTTTCAGGATCATGGGATGAAAAAAATAACTTTTATTCCTTGTATTGTGATGGTTCTCACATATTGGTTGAAAAGAAATCTTAAAATACATGAGAAAAGTTAAAAGTACCAAAAAATGCTATTGCCACATGCACTTTTCAAATCCATCCACAAAGAAAAAGTCAAACTAAAAAAAATTCAACAATTATATATGTTATCTACTGAATTATATATGTCAGAAAAATAATGCAAAAAAAAAAAGAAAAAAGCCATAATGGACTGGTATACAAAAGTTGGAGGAAGAAAAAGTTCAGTATGAATTACTTCTCGTGCTCATTAACATGTTCTTGTAGGATAAGAAGTTGAACGAGAATAGAATATAATTTTTGGGCTATCCAACTCTATGGTTTTGGAGATAAGATCCTCGCCGGATTTTCTTTGTGAAAATCTCGGAGATTTTTTAATCTTATCTTTTCATCATACATCGTGCGGTCAGAAATTATTTTAAATTAAACACAAATAGTACCTAAGAAAATTGATCGCATGATATGCGATGAACGGACATGATTTGTACAAGGCATAGAATCTTAGTCTCTTCAAAGAGGATCTGACGAGGATCCTATCTCATGGTTTGTACAAGGCATAGAATCTTAGTCTCTTCATTAGCTTACAGAATTAAACCCTTAATTAGTCTCATCTTTCACTCTTTAGCGAGTAGGACGTATACTCATCTCTCCAGTAAACACTCATCATACGAGCAATAACGTACGTGATGGATATATAGTTGTGAGAATATATAAGACGTCTAAGTCGATGCAGTGCAGCCTAAGTTTTTCTTTCTTTCTTTAAGAAAGTAACAGTACATATGTTTACGGTGACTTTATATGTTAGCTGTTCGATTGAGCACTTTTCATTTTATGATGCGAAACTTTGTGATTAAGAAAATAATTAGATATAAAATGTAGTAATTGGCTACTAATAGAAATAACCTTGGTCTGGAATGAGAAGTCATGCTGCAAACAAGCTATAAACTAAAATGGCAATAATTTATTTATTTAAAGCTATCAAAAGAGTCTTTATGGCAGATTCAGGATTGTGGGGAGTCCCAGAATTAATGGGCCAAGTTTTCTTGATCGAAACAGAGCGCAAAGCGCATAAAAAATAATCAATTTTTCACTAATTAAGGAATTTCTTCGAAAATTTGGTCGGCTTGTTGTAGTCGTTAATCAAATCATATTGCGGAATGTGATGAGTGATATCAACATATACCAGAGCAATCTGATGAGTGGTATTGAGTGAATTTTTCGAGTGATGTCAATGCAACCTGTTGAGTGATGTCGACGAACCTGTCGAGATATGCCTGACAAACATTACATCAAAAACTTGGTTTATGCTTGTCTCTAGAAGGGTAAGGTTTATATTCCCCCTTATTTTTCATGTATTCCTTTTTGTTGTCTTTGTTTTTTGAGGGGTAAGATTTATGTCCCCCTTGACTAGGTGTAACTTATTTTTTCGTTATCAATAAAATTACCCTCATACAGTCGAGGTTTCCCACAAAAAAAAAATAATAATAAATTTGGTGGACACAAAAAGAATTCGTCCCAAACATTCGTAAGATTCTCAGAAGACCTTTACATGTATATTTTGTGAGGTTCGAATATTTTTGGGATCACCATGGTCACAATGTACATCCACCAATTTAAACAAGAAACGGCACTACTCTAGCTAAGTACTATACGTCCGTACTGCGCTCTAGGGTTTTTACCAACTCATGCAGAGTATTTTATAAATTTGATGCCACTGAGAGTGTACTGGTTATGTGCCTCCATTATCGTTATATATATATATATCTAGTGGCTATAATATATATGTTATATTGCTTACACACTAGGTAGTTGCCGCCCATCACCCAATAAAGATGCCCCATTAGGCTTTCAGATGTGTGTGACGAGGGACCTACTCACAATCCACCCAATAAGAACCAAGATATTCCCTAGCACAAAGGCTTCCACTGTCACTGTTCAACACCTGTGTCTTTCCCAGTTTCCCTCATATTAATTTTTAATTAATCCTTTGGGAAAAAAAAAAGAAAAAAGAAAAAAAAAAAGATGAATTAACTAATCCTCTACGATCTTTAGTCTTTGTTTAATTCAAACCTAGGCAGAAAGGAACCATACATACTTTGTGCAATTGGAGTTGCATTGTAATTGTAAACTATGAGTATCTAATATACATTCTTATGCCTACTTATCATTGAGAACGAAGTTCATTCTCATCTACAAGTAGCGTATTACTTACCAACAACATGCCTAACAAAAGGTTTAGATATAATAATATATAAATTGTATAAATTTTCTGATTAATTGTTAAAATTTTAAAAGAGAGAACACACAATATATATTTTTAGTACGATGAATCACTTGCTTGATGGATGTTGTTCATCTACTTATCTTGTAAGGGTGGTGCTATCCACACAAATTTTTTACCTCTCACACACCTCTTGTAATTTGTAGTCGTCGGATCGAATGAATTGAAGATGATCAAGAAATAAAAATTAACAAAGGTGTGTGAGAGGTAAAGATGGATGTATGAATAGCACTACCCATCTTATAATACATCTTATATTTATAATATTTAACCTTAAAAAATAAATTAATTAGTTGCTCATTCATATCATGGCTTGTGAAGGTGCACAAATTTATGAGTACAGTAATGTATGACACACGATGCAGAATTTAACAATTGAATATTGCGTTGAAAATTGAAACATCCTAAAAATATATATAACTGGTGAATCTAAACCACTTAGAATTCATTTTATAGATACATTAACTGATGTGTATTATAAGGACTCAGTGAAGAGAGTAATTAGGGCACACACAAAATGTCTCTGTTGGCAAGAAGTGGTGTGCACCGAGCACCGAAGAGGGGGAAGATGGTGTCAGATAACTGGGTTGGAAATGTGTGTGTCATATTCACTACAAGCCACAACCTAGCACAAGGTGGCTATCTCATCACTAGCTCTCTCTCGATCTCTCATCATCTGATTCTGAGCCACCCAGCCAGCACACCCCACCTTCAGTATACTGTTTCTCCTATTTTCCTACTCCATATATCTGTCTATTTATCTATATCGATACATATCTTCAAGATTAATAAACATAAAACGTAAACGCATTCATAGAAAACGACGATAACGCTAGTCAATTGCGCACAACTCAACAAGACAGTGAGTGAAAGCTACAGGAGAGATAGTTGCATGCACAACACAGACGTAACATGCTTATATTTTTTTGATAAATTAAAGTAAATAAAATATGCATGTATAGTAATAATAATGATGCACTTTCGATAATTGATAATTGAAGGCATTTCTGTCTCCTTCCATCTGTTTGTGGAAACCCAGTGAGAAGCTCATGTGCTACGTCTCCCGGTCCCCATCCATCAGGCACGTATAATTTTGCCTTTCAACCTCACAAACCCGTAGACCTAGCTTGTAACTATACATGCTTATATATTCATAAAAATATATTTCTTTCTTTCATAAGCAACTCAGTTATTTATTCACATACCGCTCAACTATCGATCATACAGTCTCATAACACTACAAGAAAACTTGACGATAGCTACTGAATCAATAATACTCATAATCGAATGACCTTATTTAATGAGGGTTTCATTTTCCTTTAAGCTAGGGAAATTCATTAAAATATGACCCGCGCTACTTGAGTCTTGAGAAAATCAAAGTACGTAACGAAGTGACTAAAACTACAAAAGACTATTAGTAAACTGGAAAAAATCTCTTTGTTTAAGGATAACAAGATGTAGTAAATTTTATAACTAAAGGTGTGATGATCATTTTAAAGTAGAGTAACAGCACATCCCATTAGTAGATAGAAGTGAGTTTTTATTTTTATTTTTTTTATTTTTTATTTTTTTATTTTTTATTTTTTTACAAGAAGCAATAGTGATTTCATTAACAAACAAGAACAAGTACAAGACTTATCACATGGATGCATTTTTTAGTGACCAATTCAATTAACTAATGATATTTCGTATGAAACAAGCATAAATATAATTTTCTAATTGGCTACCACAAGTTCTACCATACTAGCACTACCGTAGATGAAAGTGAATTACACGGTTGACAACAATTCACACTCACGACATAACTCTTTTTTTTTCCTTATGGGGAGAAGTGACGTGAGATAAGATTTTGGAGAAGCAACGTTGTTTATTGGGAAAAATGATTCAACAGTTAAAATTATTATAATTTTTAAAGTAGATTTTTATTTATTTTCGAATTTAATGAATTAAGAGGAATGAATTCGGAAATTATCATTTTCCGGCAGCATTTTTGGCAGTAAAATGAAGGGATGCTTTTGCTGACGTTTAGAAGCCTGACCCTCTTTCGTGTCAATTCAAAAAGTCCAGTCGCCCAATCAGATCATCCAAACGGCAACAAGGCCCACTCACCGGCCTATACCCCCATTCCCTGTCCTCCTCCTCCTCCGCCTCCTATTCTACTCTCTCTCTCTCTCTCTCTCTCTCTCTCTCTATATATATATATGTATGCATGACCCGATTTATCGATGTATCAATTTTTCAATTTTGTTTGCTGCAGAAAATTCATATGAATATGATCGATCGAGCCTCCAAGTAGTGCAAGTGTGAGTGAGACTGCGAGAGTGACCTCACGTCTCACTCCTCCTACGACTTTTGATACAAGCGGATTAATCAAAATCAACCAAACAAGCAACAGCTCGCAATTTATGTGCCTCAAAAATTGTGGCTAGAGATATTGTTGTTCGAGACTATGCATGACAATTCCCAGGAAGCGTATGCTTCCAATCAAAGTTCTCATGACACGATGATAGCTATCAGCTAGGTTGACAACTATACCCTAATTAACTTAATTATGGCTTAATTAATTATTTACTAAATATTTGTAATATGTAATGCATTATGTTTTATATCACACATCATGCATATATTGTAAAATGATAAAATTGTTATTGATATTTTAAAAATTATTATGTATTTAAATTTGCAAACATATTATATGACTTTGCTGATAACACTATTTAGGTGTGTGTGAATACAAATAAGAACAAGTTCTCCCACAACAAAAACTTCAGCCATTATCTCTGTGGACCATATCATGAAGTCCATGTCATTGTGCTGATGTGATAAGCTTACTTATTAAAACAAGGGAAAGTTTTGGGTACGGCTGCCGCATGGCTCATCATACTCATATATTAAGAGTTTCATGTGCGTTATAAGTGCATTGTTTCATACGACAATCTTGCTTAAAACTTTGTCGCAATTTGTCTAAACGTTTCCACTAAATAGTAGAAAACCATTGATATTGAAAGAATTTTCTTTTACTTGGTGAGAATATATGAGTGTGCTTGGAAACAATATGTATACACAGAAGTTCCTGTTTTGGTTGCATTATATTGGCATTGCATCCTTGGGCTCCCGTGAGAAGAGTGGAGTGTGGTCGAAACACTGGGATTTGAAGAAAAGCACACATTAAATATATCATCGTGAGAGAAAATCACCAGAACAATCTCCCTGTTTAAAATTTTACTTATTGGAAATTGAATCCACTGCCCTGAACCAATAAATTCTGACAATCTGACGTCTCTTTTTTCAAACCACATAAACTACTAAACCGTAAACAATCGTTACCACATTCTCCTTCTAAATAATAAAATATCGATCCAATTAAATGAATAGTTTTGGGATGAATGAAACTTAGAGAGTTAAACTGTTTAACAAAAAGCTGCTGAGAAAGATTCTTTCAAAGTGAGACTTTTTATAAAATCTGTGTCACTTCACAGTTTAACGTCAAACCGTGCTAATATTATAAAACATTGTGCCAAAAACATAAGGTGACAGAGAGTCGATGAAGAGTCTCACTTTTGATATAGTTTCCTTAACATTTCTTGTTAAACAAATCAGCCAATTCCCGTGTCAATAATTGTTTGTTAACTTGCTCATGATTGATATTATATATATGGTTCTTTGTTTGTTAACTTACCTACGATTTTATTTATTTGGTTGGGATATTCTATATAATGTCTCAAAATGGAAGTGGAAGAAGGCTACATGAACCGAAGAGACTACATCTTGACTGTCTTATCTCAAATGAATAACAAGCATGCTATTTATAATAAACTAACCATAATCCTAAAAGGTAATAAATTAAAACCCTAATGCTAACGGGCAAGAAACTCTAATATCCTTGACCCACAAGAAAACCATAAATAATAATAAAATAATAACTAATTTTCCAACACCCCCCGTCAAACTCATGGTGGTACACGACATGAGTTTGCCAACAAGTAGATGCGGATGCAAGCTCCGTTAGGCAAACACGACAAGACAAGCTCTGTTAGGCGAACACGATAAGTCAAGTTCCGTTAAGTTTCGTTAGGCGGACATGACAAGGCAAGCGATTCAAAGCGAACAAACGAACAATCCAAGCGAGCTGGCAAACAAACGAACAAGCAATTCCAGCAAACAAAAAATTCTTATCACTCGAGTGGTCACAAGTCCAAACACTTGAGCAATCGTTGTGGTGAGCAACAACATGCTCCAAACACAAGGCCATTAACATTAATACATGGGCTGCAAAACCTTTAAAACAACCAACTTCATTTTCCTCTTTGACCGTGTGGGTCTCAAGGAACCGAACCTTGTTTTTTTTTTTCTTTCTCTTCGGACTTTTTCGAATGCTTTCCTTCAACAAACATAATTTTTTCTTGCATTGAACCAATCTTCCACTAGAACAACAGCAACAAAACGATTAGATTCATGGATAGGTGGACGTAGCAGCGCAACAAGGATGGAGAGGTTCACGGCTGATTTGCAGGTGGTGGGTGGGCGCAGGAGATTGAAGTAGGCGACGGTTCAAACTGGTGCGACGGTGGTCCAATTCATCGAACTTGGTTGCGATGAGTGCATTGGCTGGAGCACGGGCAATTTCACTGGTGTGGGTAGGTTGCAAGCAGATGGTGGTGGTGGTAGGGTCAGGTCTGGTGCGTGATGCGGTGATGTTCCGATGGTACGAGCACGCTGGTGATCTGGGTTCGTGGCGGTGGTTCCGAGTGTAGCAAAGGACATGATGCAGTAAACTGATTCAAATTTTTTTTTTTTTAAACTAAACCAAAGACAATCTAAACAACGAACAAGATGGACAAACAAACTGATACGAATCACGGGCAGATTAAATCCCGAAGGATCAAACCTGCTCCAATACCAAGTTGAATATCAGAGTGTGTGATTGACAAACGAACTAACTGAATATAAAACTTCATTAAATAGAATTGCCAAGAAGGCTACATGAACCGAAGAGACTACATCTTGACTGAATTATCTCAACTGAATAACATGCTATTTATAATAAACTAACCCTAATCCTAAAAGGTAATAAATCAAAACCCTAATGCTAACGGGCAAGAAACTCTAATATCCTTGGCCCACAAGAAAACCATAAACAATAATAAAATAATAACTAATTTTCCAACATATATAATGTCTCAAAATGGAAGTGGAAGAAGAAGGGGAATAAATGTAAGTGGATGAAGAGAAGGACGAAATGGAAGCCGAACAAAAGGAAGAAGAACAAATTGAAGAAGAAGCTGATGATGAAGAAATTGAGGAAGAAGAACTTTATGAAATTATTGAGTATTTATTGATGGCAATTTAAGCCATTGTCCACGTGCTAAAGGAGTTTTTAATCACAACTAGACAACTTATTGAACGTCCTTTAAATCGATGACAAATTACTATGTAAGGATACAATTATACACATAAAGTATTGAAAGAGACTGTCTAGAGGATTTTCGGCAAAGGTATAGAAAGTATCATGTTGTAGTTATGAAGTCATGCTCTATTGTTAGAGACAAAACACCCTTATAAGATACAAGATTCATTTGTGTATAAGAAATGCTTGCAACGATTTTTATCATTGTCCGCCACAATAATAGATATTATCTAATAATACGTGATACATTTGGCCAATCACATTAGACTATTGGTAGAAATTTAAAAAAGTTTTGAAGGCCCTTGAACACAATAGCACCGGAAATGATGTTAGAGTCTATACCAACAGTACCATCTAAAATAAGGAAAAGAATGAGGTTTTATCCTTACTTGAAGGTACATATGGTTTGTATTTTTTAATTTTTATTTTGTATCTTCTAATTTATTCTAAAAGATAAACTTAATAACACTCTTTCAAGATTGCATTAATTGGAACCATTGATGCCACACATATCCTAACATCAGTGTCCGGAAGCAATGCAACAATTATCGTAATCGTAAAGGAGTCATATCTCAAAATGTATTAGCCGCTTGTAACTTAATTTGATTTGGAATTCATATACGTTCTTACCGGGTGGGGACGATCAACTCATGATTCGCAAATACTAAATGATGCTTTGACAAAGAGGAATGAACTTTTTTTTTTTTGGAAACTGGAAAAGGAATGAACTTAAAAGTGCCACAAGGTATCAAATTATCTTTTATTTTATTTTATTATTATTATAACAAATTTCTCATTAAGTAATTGAGTTGCATACTAAAATATATATTATCAGGTAAATTTTTCATAGTAGAATGTGAATTTCCAAATAGATGCCAGTTCTTAGCTCCTTATCGCGGAATCTGATATCATCTCCGAGAGTATGGTCGTCTAGGTCATGAGCCTAGAAACGAGAAAGAGTTGTTCAATCTTCGTTATGCTTTCTTAAGAAATATTTTTGAGAGGTTATTTGGTATTTTTAAATCACGATTCCCAATTTTTAGGATTGTACCTCCATTTCCATATGCAACACAAGTGGAGTTAGTATTAGCTTGTGTAACAGTACACAATTTTCTTCGCAAAGAGTGCAGACCGGACGAATTTCTTGTTGTACTGGATGATGAACCTTCTTCGCCTCCATCATTGTTAGTTTTAGAAGGGGATCTTGAACAAAATTGTCAACCACAAGAATAACAACGAAATATTGATAATGAATAGTGACATAATATAGCTTTGAACATGTAGAATGACAACAATGTGAATGAAGGATAATGAGTCGTGAATAATGCTAGTGTTGTGACTGTTAGGAGCACCGTTTGAAGGTCGAGGGAGCAAAATGAGAGTTAAAGTTGCATTATTATCTTGTTTTCGTTGAAACTATCTATATACTTTTCTTAAAATTTGATTTATGTTATTGTATGTACTTGTATTGGCTTTGACCATAAGATATATTGTTGAAATCATCTATATTGTTTTTGTTTATACGCCCAAAATGATACAAGGTGGTTCTTGCAGTCAAATGGTTACTGAGTCAGTGATCTTTGTTTTGGTTGGTTAAATTATTTTAAAAAACAAAATCACAATTTAAATGAGGTGGTTGGTTCGTATTTCCGTATGTTTATATCCTTTCAGATTGTGCACTAAGGAATAAATTCATTTTATGTTAAAGAAGTCAACTAAATTCTAAGAATTCCATACAAATATGTAGAAATCTATAATAGAAATTCATAGAAATCTATAATAAAAATTCATATAAACCTGTCAAAATCCATATAAAATTAAAAATCTATTAATTTTTTTTTAAATTTGTAATTTAAATTTTTTATTAAAATCCTCTAAAATCCGACCCTAATTAAACTGGAGAAGCATGAAGAATGATAAACAAAGTTCAAAGGCAAGTGAGATGAGAAGACGGAAACACCCCTCGTCGTCCCCTCTATTTATACTTGTGCATCCCTTGCATCTACGCCAAAAAACAATAATCCATCTATCCATCCCCCATTCATTTGAAGTCATTAGAGTGCTCTCTACGAGAGTATCTCCTTCTCTCTCCTCTCGTTTTCTCTATCTAAAAAAACAGAGCATCGTTCAAAAGACAGAAACAATAATCATCACATACAAACGAAAAACATTTCTTTGTTTTTCATCGTTGAAGTTCTCTGTTGTTCATCAAACAATCATGTGTAATCCAAACACTTCATCAGCAGCCAAGAAACCAGAGCATCGCCACCATCAACCGCCGCCGCCGCAGCCCCACTTGTTCCTAGACTTCTTATCCGTACCCGAAGCTCCAAAGCCGCAGCCCCACTTCTTACTGGACATAGTCAGCGAGACCAAGTCCTTGTTCCAGCTCGCCTTCCCAATCATCCTCACCGCCCTCATTGTCTACTCCCGCTCGATCCTGTCCATGCTCTTCCTCGGCCACCTTGGCGAGCTTGAGCTCGCTGCTGGGTCCCTTGCGATCGCCTTCGCCAACATCACCGGCTACTCCGTCCTATCCGGACTAGCCCTTGGCATGGAGCCTCTCTGTTCCCAAGCCTTTGGAGCCCAACGTCCGAAGCTCCTCTCCTTAACCCTCCACCGCTCCGTCATCTTCCTCGCCGTCGCTTCTCTACCCATTTCGCTCCTTTGGGTCAGCATGTCATCAATCCTCCTGTACCTCCGTCAGGACCCGGATATCACCGCCGTGGCCCACACCTATCTCATGTTCTCCCTCCCTGACCTCTTCACCAACTCCCTCATTCACCCAATCCGCATTTACCTTCGGGCCCAGGGAATCACCCATCCGCTCACGTTAGCATCCTTCGCCGGGGCCCTCTTTCACCTCCCGATGAACCTCCTGTTAGTCACTCGGCTCCAGCTCGGCGTGGCCGGCGTCGCCGCGGCTTCCACCGCTTCCAATCTATTTGTTTTACTGGCCCTCGTTTCGTACGTGTGGTCCACGGGGATCCACGTGCCGACGTGGACGAAGCCAACCAGCGAGTGCCTCACAGGCTGGAAGCCGCTGCTTCGGCTCGCCGCGCCGAGCTGCGTTTCGGTGTGCTTGGAGTGGTGGTGGTATGAGATCATGATCGTCCTGTGTGGGCTCCTCGTGGACCCCAGAGCAACCGTCGCCTCGATGGGCGTGCTCATCCAAACGACGGCGTTGATTTACGTGTTCCCTTCCTCCTTGAGCTTCGCGGTCTCGACCCGGGTCGGGAACGAGCTCGGGGCAAACCGGCCGCACAAGGCGAAATTATCCTCTGCGGTCTCGGTCATGATTGCGTTCTTGATGGGCTTATCAGCGACGAGTTTCGCGTCAGGGATGCGGGGGAGCTGGGCGCGGATGTTCACAAGCGACGCGGAGATCGTGCGGCTGACGTCGGCGGCGCTGCCCATCCTAGGGCTGTGCGAGCTTGGCAACTGCCCGCAGACAGTGGGGTGCGGCGTCCTCAGAGGTAGCGCGCGCCCGTCCACCGCTGCTAACGTGAATCTCAGCGCGTTCTATCTCGTGGGCATGCCAGTGGCCGTCGGACTCGGGTTCTGGGCTGGAATCGGGTTTTGCGGATTATGGGTCGGGTTGCTGTCAGCCCAGGTTTGTTGTGCTGGGCTGATGTTGTATGCGGTTGGGACCACAGACTGGGATCTCCAAGCTAAGAGGGCCCAGTCGCTAACGTGCGCTGGTAGTGAAATCACGTTACCCGATTGTAAGGTTCTAGAGGAACAGCAGCCGTTGGTTATTATTACGGTGCCTCCCTCTCCATGATTAAAAAATTCCAGATTAGATGCAATTTTTGCCACAAGTTTTTTATATAATTATTTCTTTTTTCTGTGAATTATTATTTTATTAATTGTTTGGTCTAGATATTGGGATTCTCCAAAATAAATAATCAACAACTTTGTTCTCTCTTAAATATGTGTGGAATCTGTGGATGCCGAGTGGATTTTGCTTTTTATTCTAAGTAATGCTAAAGAGGTTAATTATTTAAATTAATTTTTGATTTATAACGTGATTGTTGATTATTGAATTACTATTTTAATGTTGATTAATATTTTTTTATTAGTGATATATCATGTGATTTATAAATTTGATCTAAAAAGTTGGTCTTTCTAGTATTATACTTTTATTTTTCACGGACTGACTTTGATTTGATTAACAAAAATAAAAACAAAAGCTTTGACAATATAGTACTCTTATTATATTAGGGGTAGTGCTATCCACACATCTATTTTTATTTTTCACACGTCATTCTTAGTTTCAGTCGTCGGATCTAATAAATAAAGTAGAACAATAACAAAAAATTAACAAAAGTGTGTGGAGTTAGCTTTCTATGTAGGAGACAAAGAAATGTAAATTCTTAATACGAAACCAACCTTAACAAAATAAAGTCTAAAAATACGATTAATCTGTAGAGTTCAGCATGACAGTCTGTTGATCCCTTTATTGAAATATATCTCTGTAATTTAGAATAGTTGAAAATATTAGGTCGTAAAAGGACCACTGAATTAATCATATTGTTTTGTAGTTGTGCGTGACTCAAATGTTTGGTGTGGTGGAGAGAGCAATTCGTGTTTTTACTTTGACTTTTTGGATTAAATTTAAGATGATATTTTTGACAGAGACAAGGGAGTACAGTGAAGACTGGTAAGTGTTTTGGCCAATTGGGAAATGTCTCAGAAATTCGGACATGTTCGATCTTTTCCTTTCATGAGCATATTTGTTGCGTGGACAAGGTCCTTACGAAAGTATCCGATTAGGTTCCATCGAATGAGATTTTAACACGTGGAAGTGGATGTCTAAACAATGTCCTGTTAATGGACGTTTGAACCTATCGATTTCTCTCAGGTTGGTCCCCAGGTTAAAAATCCCCAACTAAAACATTTGAGTTGGATATCATTCATCATATTCATCATAGCTGGATATTATATGTTGCCACTCATGTTAGTTTTGATGAATCAAAGTATGCATTGTCGATGGTGGGACAAGATTTTCGACGCGACTCAGATGTCATTATGGCGGTATCTTGAGTTTAGTGTCTTGAGAGCACGACTTAGTTCATTGAGTTATAATACAAATGGTTAGATTTTTTAAAAAAAGTTTTCTGCCCACTTAAATTATGGCACTTGGTATACCGAACCGAACCGTAATTCCAATATACAAAAAAAATTCTCGAACTAATGATATCTTAGACTCTTAATATTTGAGAAAAATAAAATGCATAAAAATGTATTCTATTTAAATATGAAATACCATCATAGTACTATCTCGTTGTTAGTAGGTTTTCGTCTCTCGATAGTGAAGGGTATTAGTAGCAGTACTAGAATAACTTGGAATTCATTTGGTGAAGAAACATGCATGCTTAGAAAATGAAATGAATTAAATAAAGGAAACTTTCATGAAAAGGATTTAGGCTAAGTTTATTTTAACAAAAAATCATACTATAATTTTATTTAATGAAAAAAATTTAAATTTTAATAAAAAAACCCTTAAATTTTAATAAAAAGGACCCAAAAAAACCCTCAAATTTTAATGAACATGATACTATTAAAATAAATAAATAAAACCTGACGCACGAGACCTGTACACTGTTTATGAAACTGAACACTATTTATAAAACTGAATGATATTATACTATTTATTGGTCCAATTTCATAAATAGAGCCTAGTTTTTTGTCCACTTTCATAAATAGTGTCTAGTTATTGGCCATATTTCATAAATAGTGCCTAGTTATTGGATCCAGTTTCATTAATAATGTATAGTAATTGATACAGTTTTATAAAGAGTGTCTCTTTCTTGGTTCAGTTTCATAAATAGTGTCTAGTTATTGGTCCACTTATAAATAGTGCATAATTCTTGGTCATGTTTCATAAATATTGTCTAATTCTTACTCTAGTTTCATAAATAGTGTATAGTCAAGTTTCATAAATAGTTTCCACCTATTAGTTAGTTTTAGAAATAATGCCTAATTCTTGTTTTCGTTTCATAAATAGTGTTTACTTATTAGTCAAGTTTCATAAATAGTGTATACTTATTGATTTGGTTTCATGAATAGTGTCTACTTATTGGTAAAGTTTTATAAATTGTATTTAATTATTGGTTCAGTTTTATAAGGTTTGAAACTTAGACCCTTTTTGGTCTTGTAAAAGCACCCATTACGCCGAAAACAATGAACCCGTAAGTGACTATTTAGATCAAAACCTTGAGAATATTATGTTCTCAATAATTATATTTAAAAAGCTGTTTTCAATTACCAAATTAAAATTTCGTCACATTTTTTACATACCTACAATAATAAATGTAGCTCTCCATCCAATTTCTTCAGTTTGGGTGTCATCTTGGAGAAATTTTTCCTTGTGCTCGTAACACAAATGGTATACCACATGTTATTATGTAAGTGGTGGAAAATTTTATTTTTTATGTTATTAATTTTTTAACACAAGAATCTCACAACTTGTATAGAGTACCATTCCGTGTTCTGGGCACATTGAAAAGTTTCTTGTCATCAAAACTACTATTGGGAAACAACACCACAAAGTAAAACTGGAGAATGTAATTCAATTTGAAGTATTTTTCTTATTCTAAGCGAGAGAAAAAAGCCTATTAATGTAGCTGACAATGGGAGAAAAAATGGAGTGTGGAAAGGAAAGGGGTACGCGCCCCATCGCAAGTTGGGTTTTTTTTTATATTTAAATTATTATTGTGTCCTTATTATTAAATAAAATTAGTAGGTAGTTTTTTTTTATATTAAAATATAAAGATTTGAAATCCTTTTCATTAGTTTTCTTTTAAATAAATGCATGCACTTCATACCGAATGTCACATCCCCGCTCGGATCCACCATATCCCGGGCCCACTCCACCACCGTAGCACGATATTGTCCGCTTTGGGCCTCGACTACGCCCTCACGGTTTTGTTTCTGGGAACTCACACGAGAACTTCCCAGTGGGTCACCCATTATGGGAATGTTCCCGCGCGCTACTCGCTTAACTTCAGAGTTCCCATGGAACCTGAAGCTAGTGAGCTCCCAAAAGGCCTCGTGCTAGGTAGAGATGAGAATATACATATAAGGATCACTCCCTTAGGCGATGTGGGATCTTACAATCCACCCCCTTAGGGGCTTGGCGTCCTGGTCGGCACACTTCCGACCAGGGATTGGCTCTGATACCAAATTGTCACATCCCAGCTCGAGGTCCCCCATATCCCAGGCCCGCTCCACCACCGTAGCACGATATTGTCCGCTTTGGGCCTCGACTACACCCTTATCACGATTTTGTTTCTGGGAACTCACACGAGAAACTTCCCAGTGGGTCACCCATCATGGGAGTGCTCTCGCGCGCTACTCGCTTAACTTCGGAGTTCCCATGGAACCCGAAGCCAGTGAGCTCCCAAAAGACCTCGTGCTAGGTAGAGATGAGAATATACATATAAGGATCACTCCCCTGGGCGATGTGGGATCTTTACACCGAAAGACAATGTTATTGTTTTGGTTAAGGCTTATTTGATAACCATTTCGCCTTCATCTTTTTAAAAATTGAAAACTCGTTTAATAGCTATTTTTAATTATTAGTTTTAAAAAATTGAAAACAAAAATTAAATCAATTTTTTTTTTCCGATCGGTATTCATTTTGTTAAACAGAAAAATCTAATTAAGTTTTCAATTTTCAAAAAATAAAAAGAAACAAGATGGTTATCAAACAACTCTTGAGTTAATATTCAGTTATTTTCAACTATTCAATATCAAATTATTATATATTTAAGATTTTTTTAGATCTTACATCAAAGTATTTGATACGGTGCATGTGTTGGCCGTGTAAACTAATTTTTCGTAACATTTATACTTTTTGATATACGATCCAAAAATTCTTGAACCTGAGTTTTCTTAAATAACTTATAAAAAAATAAAAATTTACTTATAGAATATGTGAGTTAAGCTAGGAAATCAAACCATTATATAGAATATCGTTGCCCACTCGGATCCAAATACCATTTTGATAAGTTATGTTTTCAGCTTTTACACTCAAATTAATATTCCTAATCATGCTTGCTCACATATGGGAAGAATATGAACTACTAGATTCATAGAGTTTTAGACGCAATAGTGTATTATCTGAAGACACGTTTTTGCGTTTCAGTTCATGCATATGTCCCTATCAAAGTGATAAGTACCATACGAAACAAACGACCCGAATACCTAATATTAATAAGGTCATAATTTGTTACGTACAAAGTTAAAGCCTGCCTAAGATATGAGAGGTTGGTATTTTAAGTCCTTTTCTCACACATTAGTCTCAATTCGATATCAACCCTAGTTTAGGTTCATAGGCAATTAGTCTACTGATATTTTTCTTCCCAATAATAGCTAAGTTCAAAATTTTGCTATCCCGGTAGTACGTAAAATGCAATCATTGCAATTACAGTATGCGTGATTAGAATTTGAATTTTTGCTCTCCCGTTAGTATGTAAAACGCAATCATTGCAATTACAGTATACGTTATTAGATTGACATTGTGTAGTAGTCCCATATTTGACTTATTTGGACAAAAACAGAGACGTTGCTACATACGTTCTCATGACATGTTCTGAATACATGGAATTTAGGTCCCTATGATATGGATAGAAGGAAAATGAAGCAAAAGGAAACAAACAATGGATATGTTAGTGCAGAAATCACACTGCTCATTAGAAAAGACGTCCACCACTGTGCTCTTTAGAAAAAAAAAGAGAGAGTGCGTTGTCTGTTACGAAGCAACATGCATACTCTATATGTGCAGAAGGGGTGCACGAGGGGGAATCATCCCTTTCATGTCAGTTTTGTCAATGATCTCAGTGGGACTTGTTGTTTTCCTACGTACTCTATTGTCTTCTAATCCCCATTTTTTTTCTGAATCAGCTAGTTGTTTCTACAAGCAGTTAGCCTTCCTTGTGCTCGGCCAAACTCTGCTACTTCAAAAGCTGACGTCCCCAGGCCAACTTTTTATTTCAAGCCAAATCTGTGGGTTCCATGCCGTCAAATCAATCAAAGAAACCAAAACCAAATTATTTTGCTAAACTGCTCATGCATTCTGGATTTCGATAATTAAAATATTTGCAAAGCCGGCCCTAAAGCAAGTCAGATGAAGCAAAAGTCTCGGTTTCCCTAATCTTTGACTTGAAAAATGGCCCCAACCGTCCAACGTCTCGGTTCAACTCCATATGGTTATACATTAAAGTTCCAGTCAACCCTAATCTATATGGTTTTCAAAGATCTTTTGCTAGTATCTACGGTGAGTTAGATACTGTGTTCATCTTAATTCGACATGTTTTTATTGGAGGCTAGTTTCATGCACTAACCGTTTGGTTCGACCCTCCAAACGGAGAGGGTTGAGACCAATTTAATATACCCACTCATTGTGTGCATTAGCCAAAATCTCATATTTTTTAGTATAAAATATTGTTGTATATCAGAAAACAAATACTTGAGTTTGATATTTGAGAGGTAGATACTTTGATTCTTAGTTCTTACCTACCTTGTTAGACGCTAATAATTTTCTTCATTGACATTGTATTAGTCAACACCGTTTTCAGCGCAAGAACATGCATAAATATCACATTATGACTTAGTACTTTATATAGAATAAATGGTACGTCATATACCCTCTGGGTACAATAAACATGTAAGATTTTGTCAAATGCATGACAATTCCATCGATCACAGCACGCCGCGATATAGGGATGCCATTGATCACAGCACGCCGCGCTAGGGATACCATGGATCACAGCATAGCTAAGATTATTTAGAATATGTACTCTATGTGTTGTCAACATATTCTCTTTAATTTTGTTCTTAAATAATTAGAGTGACCCAACTTCTTATTTTGGTTCCTCAATTTCAAAACCGATCAATTTCATTCCTGAAATTTACTGCCCGTTATTAATTTGATTATTCCATTAAGATTGTGTTAAAAATTCTGTAAGTGAACTAAGGTGGGACCCACTGCACCGGACCAGGATCCTCCGGATCACCCAATCTCAGCCGTCCGTAATAGAATCGTGTGGCCGAAAATGAACTATCTCTTCAACTCGTCTTCCCCCCTTTCCTCTACAATTACCGAAGCATAACGACATAGCCCCAGCCGAGCTCCTTCCTTAGCCGTTGCGAGAAAATCTTGCAAGCGTCCATGCTCAGATCAATAGCTGCAGCCAATGCGACGAAAGCTGTTTCGTCCTCCGTGCAGTTCTCATGTTACATGCTCACCTCCATTACGTTTGCAGCAGTAGATTTGTAGCTGTGCATTTAGGTTTGTTTGCAACAATGATGGTGATTGCTGCAGACGAGAGAGGAAGGAGAATATGGGTGATCCAGAGGATCCAGATATAATGGATCCGGCGAGGATCCTAATCCCACTGCACCAACAATATGATGGCACGTGGAATATACAAAAGACAAATTTACTAAAAAAATTTAAAAGATTTATTAACATCTAACACAAGTTCTGACACAATCTTAACGGAATGACTAAACTGATGCGGGGCAGTAAATTTGAGGGACAAAATTGATCGATTTTGAAATTAAATGATCAAAATGAGGAGTTAGTCAATTTCAAGAACTATATATTTGTGATAAAAACCTTTAGAGTCAATATATATATATATATATATATATATATATATATGGGGTCAGCAAATCGTGGATATATGATCTCCATAGCATTTGACAATGGTATGCAAATGCGAAT
>JADOBS010303478.1:0-19459 GCA_015708375.1 Cydonia oblonga
TTTTACCCCTCCCTCTCACCACCCCCCCCCCCCCGCCCCGGTAACTCAAAAGTCATCACTTTATTCCTTGAAACTCAAAATTTGTTCCCCTTTTACTCGTGGACTATCTCTTATCCTTGAAACTTATAAGTCGTCTCCTAAAACATATGTGGAACACAACAAGGTTGCAAATGTAGAAAATTTCATATTCCCACAAATCGTTGTGAAATATGCAATATCCTTGGCCTTGTTGATTTTATTGGCAGTTTGTTAGTGACTTTTCAGCGGTGGTGTTTTCCTTCCATGTCGGCCGAGGAAAATCAGTTTAGTTGAGACATGGAATATGATTAAAGTTGTGACAACTGAGGTGACGTCTATTTCCTACCATTGTTCGTACGCTTTCCGATGACACTGATTATTTCAAAATCCAAGATGACGTTTCTCCAGATTTTTTGGATGTGTAGATGTAGCATGACAGCATATCACTTAAGTTTCCCCAGCATTTGGAACCATACAAAATGAACCACCTTACTCATAACCTAGAGTCAACAATTATCATCTTTATTTGAAATATCGGATGACACTTCTCAGTGAGGAAGCATGTCTAGAACCTTTACCAACCTTAGACTTCTCAAATACATCCTCATTTAAAATAAGCTAAATTTCTGACAACGACAATGGAATAACCAAATCAACGTCTACGATTACACTATTGCGTATCACCCCGGTTGTACAAACGTAATTACTGTTTATCGCAGCAAAAGACATATTTACCTTTGAGCAAGCTAACTCACTTTTAGTTGGTCTAGAGGGACTACATTTTAGACCACTTGGTGAAATTTCTCATTTGTGAATTTATTGGATTTCCTGGCATTTCGATCGACATCTACTTTGATCGTGATTCGATAATCACTTCCTTGTGCCTGAAGCCATTTCAGTCAACCTTGAGTACATGTCTACCCTATTAGACATCGTATTGTTTCTGAAGCAGACAAATCGTTTAGGAAAATCACTCAGGCATCTAATTTTTAGTTGTGACTATTCATTCTTCAATCACCCAACAAATACATTGCTGAACGAATCTTTACCGTTGGTGATTGAATATTCCAGAAGCTACCATTGCAGCGAGATGTTATGCATTTGATCAAGTTATCTTATACTCTAGATTTGATGGACTTGTTTTAACCCTCAAATTCTTGAGTGTTCTTTTAGCCTTCTTGACATAGTTTTTCACTAAATCCGAGAGAAATTCAATATGAATCTGCTTGTTAAGGTGTTGTGAACTACATTGTTTGATTACATGGTATGCATGTCACTGTTGTACCTCATCGTGATGCGTGTTTCACTTCTAAGTTTTGGGAAGTCTTCTTGAAGGCTATGAGTACAAATTTGTTATCCAATACCACACTTTATCCTCAAACTAATGGCCAGTTTGAACGAATTATCCGGACCTTCGTGGCATGTTGCGTTTATCCGTTCTATAGTTTAGCATGATTGTAGTAGACACTTATATTTGTTAGTGTAACGTGTAACGACGCTTATTATTTCGGTTTGGGTGGGATATTGCTTAAAGCATTGTATAAAGATTTGCACAGTACATAATTGACGGAAGAGCATTGCAAACATGCATTTGAAGAATTGAATTTATGATGTAGCAAATTTGTATGTTATTGACGTTATCACCCGAGAGGGTGGAACGTGAGTGTGATCGAGGATTTAATCAGACAATTTATGTGTATTTCCCAATGAGGGGCAAAATGGTAATATTGCACCATCAAAAATTTATTACTTACTTATCGGAATAACAAGGAGTTGTCGGTATTGCGAGTTTTAGACCGTAGTATCAATAACTTATTTGTTGGGTTCGTTAAGTAAGTAGACAGTTAGTCCCGTCTACATTAGTATTTTCATTTATTTATTTACTCATCTATTGTTTGGGCTTGACCCAAAGATATTATACACTTATTGCGGGAGTACGTGACTCTACGAGGGTGCATGTGAAATTTTTCTATATTCAGTTTGGATTTCAGTACAGTTATTTTAAATTTTTCACGATATTATATATGTATTTTTTACACCATGTTATTATGCATATATTTTTTACTTTATGCTTTTTCTAAAAGTATTATATTGGGAAATTTTATTTGAACCCTTATAACCTCTTTCTACATCCAATTTATACTTTAAATATGAAATATCTTTATTATCCTATTGCATAATTACCATTAAGTACAAGATGAAAATAACAATAAAAATAAAATTTATCAATAAACCCACCCAATAATCAAACCCCAATCATCACGTAATCTTTCTCTTACGTTCTTTTCAGGCAAAAATCCTAAGACGCTCTCATAGACCTTTATCATCGTCATCATCACTACTACCACCACCACCATCCACCAACCCCACCACCACCATCACCATCTCCAACACTACGCATCACCTGCAGGAAACCTGCTTTTACTTATGCTACTACTGCTGCTAAAAACAAGAAGCAGCAACTGATCAAGAACAACACCTAGTTCTAAATCAAGTGTTTTTCTTCACTTTTAACTATCCATTTTAATTAAGTAATTAAAGTTCTTTTAATTCCTTAATTAACACGTTCAGATGTTACTCATGTTTAATTAGTATTCTTGCTATGAAGATGCTCTGCAAACATGTGCGAACATGATAATCATTGCACTTCGTTTCATTTTGTTTGCACTGTTGAGTGTTTATAATTAGTCCCTTGATCTTATTATTATTTTATTTTATATATTCTTAAAGAGTTTCCATTTCTCAGTTTCTAACTTCTGTGCATGCTTGCTAGCTGTTATTCCCAAGTACTGCAAGTCGGCTTGCAAAATATGCATGTATTTGTTAAACTAACTAGGGTTTGATTAATTTGGTTTGACTCTCATTGTCTCATGGCAATTGTGTTTAACTAGATTAATGGATTTAATTAGCATGGATCTTCATGAGAATGATCCGGGTAGCTTCTAATGTGAAAACATGGGTGTATAAATTTGTATATTGAATTGAGTCTGTGAAGGTAGTATTGGTAGTAAATTTGGGTTTAAAGAGATATTAATAGTTTGATAAAAAATAATATGGGTGTAAAAAGTAAGCTGGGTGTAGAGATAGGTTATATGGGTTCAAATAAAATTTCCCTATTATATTTTAGTATTCTATTGAGGGAGGAGGAAGGTTGGAGTTTGGATGCATGAAAGAGGAATCATTGCAATCTGATCGCGATAGAATGACATTCTCTTTATGCAACCACTCGAGCTTAATTTCTTCTTTATATATCTTCTTTCTATTTTAAGTATTTTCTATATAGCAACTTATTTCAAATTTCGGGGACGAATTTTTTATTTTATTTTTTAAGGTGGGTAGATTGTGACAAGCCGTCCCTAATTTTACGATTTTATTAATTTTTTAAGGAATGAATTGACAAAAATGCCCCTAGAGGTGAGATTGATGACTTTCGTTAACCATCATTTCATGACGCATATAAGCCGTTATTTTACTATATTCTTGAAATACTCGATGGTATGAACGCGTAGGTGTAAGCAAAATCGAATTTGGAGTTACGATGAAGATTTTATGAAACTACGAAGTAGAAGGGCATTTTTGTAAATTCATTATTTCATATATTCATCCTTAGTATTTTATTATTTTCTTATGGGATATCTCTGTCCGTAGGACCCATCCACATGGGTCTCCTATCCTCTTTGTCCCTATGTCCTCTCATTTCCACTCTCCCGGACCCCCTCTCATTTGTTGCCACCTCATCACACTCTTTCTAGCTTTCCTTGTCTCTTCCTCAGCTCCCTCATTTGTCTCTTTCTTTGCAAGTGCAGAGAAACTAAACCCTCACCGTTCCGGCGAACACCACCACCACGAACCTAGGTTAGTCACGAACCACCGTCGACTGCCATGATTTCCTCTCCCTCATCCATTACCTCTCTATCTCACCCGTTCTCATCTCATCAGTTATGTAGACGCTAGCACGACAGAGCATCGTTCTCTTTCGTCGAAACCATCAAAACCGTACCACTAGCTTTGAAGAGAGATCACCATCGCCGTTATCCAGTCAGTTCAGTGCACCCTGGTTCGAGATGTGGCTACACAGTGGCTCTGCCCATAGTTCATTGTCTCCTCCTGCGAGACTTTACTATTTTCCAAACAAGGTAGGCCTCGGGAACCCCCTCTCTCTCATCACTTTAGTCGTTCGTGAAAGATTTTAAGGTTTTAGGCCTTTGTTGTAGGGTTTGGGGATAGAAACCACTCGGGAAACACTCCCCAAATTTCCGGCGAGAAACTTGACCTTTGCAGGATTTTTCCGGTCGATCCTGACCTCGACTAAACCTCATTTTGGTATGCCATTGTTCCTAATCTCTTAAGCTTCAATTTGACTTTTATTTCATGAAAAATAATTAAGAATCAAGCTCAGACGGAGCTCAGGAAGTTTCCCAACCAAAATACTAGTGTTCTTCTCCGTAGGGTCCGGCGACCCTCGAGTCCAAACGGATCAACCCGACCCGGTACAGAAAAAGAAAAAGAAAAAAAAAGGCCTTAAGCCCAAACCCAGCCCAAAACCTAATCCAAGCCTTTGGCCCATAAACCCTAAATTGGGATTCAACCCACATCTAAATGGATTTGGAATATTCCTGAAATATTCTTTAAAATATTCCTTGTGTTGATTTTTTTTGGGAAATTTCTTGGAAACCCTCCTAGGCTAATTTTGACATCCTCAGTCCGTTTTTTGGCATCTATTTAGTGAAATTTCAAAGTTTTAACGTAGTTGACCACCGAAGCGTTTCTGTTGACTTTTTAGAGTTGATCGTTGACTTTTTCGTTGACTTTTTGTAAAATTTGCAGGCGACCATCCTTACCATATTTCGATGCCCTGATTCCAAATCTGCACTCCATTTCCCCATATTTAATTGTCTTAGTGAAGTTTTACTAATGGGTTCTAATATTATTCTTAGGTGCGATTACTATCGGAGACTCCGGCTATCCTTGTTCGAAAGGCTGCGACCTAGCAAGTATCTGTGAGTGGGTCTTTTCTTTTATATAGTATATATATAATTGTTAGCTTCCATTTATACATTTCATAAAGAGTTTTCTACAATAAGTTTAGATTGGCATGAAATTCATAAGATTTAGCGCATTGATAGAAATTATGAAGTTATGCTACGTCCTACGGGATGCACAGGCATGTATATTATCATGGATGCCTTAATTATATTTATGGTTGTGAATAGTATTATGGTGACGTGAATTATCAATATACCATTGTATAATTTTATTTACATTATCTACTCATCGTGTGTTGCATTGGTGTTAGTACTCGCTTGGGCCAGGGCTAGTCTTTCACGCGTATGTTCACATCGCACAGACATAACGTGTGAAATGATTTCATTCCCTCTCACTAGTGCAATTTTAGGTTTAAATTTACTCACATTTTCCACATCACTACACTTTATGGCTTCGTCATCCTCCTGATGTCGGCTAGCACAACTCACTTCGGAGTCCAGGTGGACATTCTCGGTCTGGGTCACCTTTGCTATCATATGAAGGATTAGATGCTATGTAACCTTCATATATGAATGTGCAAATTTACATGGGTTTTCCCATTGAATAATAAATCAGAAATGTTTGCCATATTTGTCAAATTTCATGCATTTTTGTGTACTCAATTTTCTGCAAAAGTTAAAGTTTTCCAAAGTGGTGGAGGAAGATAGTATATCAGTACTCAATTTCAACAATTTATAACTACAAATGGTATAATACATCACAAATCATGCCCATATACACTTGAACAAAATAGATTAGCAGAAAGGAAACTTAAGCACATTGTAGAGACTGCAATTGCATTACTGTAAACTGCCAAATTACCTAGCTATTTTATGGTTTCATGCCTACACCACTGCAACTTATCTCATTAATAGAATGCCCTGGTGTCACTTTACAAATGCATTCACCCTATCAATTGTTATATGGTCAAATCCCTAACATCAGTCATCTAAAATTTTTGGTTGTGTTTGCTTTCCTCTCTTAAAACCATATAACACCTCAAAACTACAACAAAAAACAACATGTGTTTTTTCTGGGTTGTGCAGGAAATTACAAAGGTTTTATATGTTTAGACATTGCTCAAAACAAACTATACATATCAAGACATGTGTTATTTGATGAATCAGTTTTTCTATATGCAAATGTTTCTGGTTCTATCAAATCACCAGTTCTCACAGTCACAAGTTCATCACTTCATTCTCAACCCAAGTCATTACCATGCATTACATTAACCAATCAAGTCATATCCCAATTTCATACTCATGCATCTTCGTCACATGTCACAAATTCAATGTTTACAAATGCATCTAGTGTCTCAGATTCTTTGTTTGCATCTAGTCCCTCAGATTCCTTGGAAACACATGCATCTAGTGCCTCATAATCTATACAATCATCCCCAATTTATACCTACATCACTCTCTAAATCTTGTAATACCAGACAATACACCTACACAACATCTCATCCTTGTGGATCCTAATTTCTAACATGAACAACTTCATGTTGTTCTTCCAATTCTAATGAATGTGCATTCTATGCTAACAAGATCTAAGAATGGTATTACAAAAAGGTTGGCTTTCTCAGCCAGTATTGGTTCTCAGTCACTTCTGTCAGAGCCAAAGACATTCAAAGATGCATCACAGATACCAGAATGGTAGGATGCAATGAAGGAATAGATAGATGCATTGTATTCTCAAAATACATGGTCTCTAGTTCCACTTCCAAGTGACTAAAATCTAGTTAGATGTAAATGGGTGTACGGAATTTAAAAGAAGGCAAATGGCACTGTGGCAAGGTACAAAGCAAGGCTTGTACAAAGGCTTATAGTTAAGAAGAAGTTGTAGACTATGGAGAACTTTTAGTCCAGTGGTTAAGCCTACAACCATTAGACTTATACTTGCATTAGCTTCTCAATTCAAGTGGCAACTCAGACAATTAGATGTAAAAAATGCTTTCTTACATGGTGTTGATGCACAAAAGAAAGTTTCAAGTTTGTGACCTTCACTAGATCGTTCTGGTCACTGATGTGGATAAGTATGTAAATGGACAGAGACAGGGAAGCGGACAACACAAGATGTAGGTGGTTCACCCAGATTGGCTACGTCCACAGAGTAGAGGAGTTCTCATTAATTGTGAAGGGTTTACACAAGTACAAAGGTTCAGGCTCTCCTTAAGTAAATTCTAGTGATTGATTTAGTACCAATGACATTAGGCAATGTTGTGGGAGAATGATCTCCTTTTATAGAAGAGAGTTTTTAGCTTTATTATGATATTGACACGTGTTGTGTTGTGATTGGCCTCTGATGTTGACACGTGTCGTGCTATGAATGACTTCTGATGTCGACACATGTCGCGCTGTGATTAGCCTCCTGGTTAGAGGGAAACTCTTGTGGGTCCTTGATAGTATAACATTGACCGATGCTTAGTAGTTTCGGGATTGGTCAAGTATGGTACAAACAGTGCTCCCCTAAGTTCCCGAGTGAGGGAAGCTCATCGGTTAGGGACTTGCAAGATCCAAGCCACTGAGTAACCACGAAACTTCTAAGTACCGAAGTGTTGTATCGTTTTCCCTTGTCTCTGCCCTATAGGTAGATGTGGTATCTTCTCTGCCCTATAGGTAGGAGCGGTATCTTTAGCTAATGTTGACGCACAAGGTAATGTATCATTTTCATTTGAAGCTTACTTGTAGTTTCAGGCTTGGTCAAGTGTGATACAAACCATATAGTAAGAGTCCCCCAAGTCTTTGAGCGAGGAGATCTGCCAAAAGAGGCGATAGACAAGGTAAGCAATCAGAGTTCCAAGCAATCAGTTTTAGATCGGAAGTTTGACCTCGGGTTCTAGCTGATTGTTCTCATTCTCCTTGTCTTGCAGACTGCAACAAAGATAAAGAAAAGGACATGGAGAAGAGATGATATGAGACACTTTTGCTTTTGAAGAAGTAATAGATGAATTGGCGCGTGTTCTGTTGCGCTTGTCTCCACATGTTTCCTTGTATCCTTTTGACTTGCCCTATCTGTTCTTCATGCAGACGTGGTATCTTCTATGAAAGCATACGATGTTGAAAATGAGTACTCAAGAGCAATGCTAAGTAAGTAATCAGGCTAGGGGTTCCAGGCAGTCAGTTCCTGACTGGAAGCTTGATTCCAAATGCTGGCTGATTGCTCTCTTTCTTTTTGTCTTGCAGGTAAGCGCCAGGGCTAAGGAAAAGATAGGGAAAAAGCATGATATAAGATACTTTTGCTTTTGAAGAAGTAACTTTCCACAAGTTTATTCTTGAACTGGGTTGGAGGGTTTTCTGGTTTCCTCCAGAGTATAAGGCCGACTCAAGAATTTGAGGGTCAAAACAATTCCATCAAATCTAGAGTACATTCGACCTTTATGATATGGGATACTTTTGCTGTTGACAAAGTAGTGCATGTGGCATGGTGAGGCTTTGCTCTTTGGCCATGGTGTCAGCGAAAGGTTATTGAAGCTTCTTGGGCTATTCAGGTAGGGCAACGATGTCGAGCTTGGATTTGACTTAGACTCTTGCATCTGGATTGTGCGGTTCTGCAGGGAGGGCGTCGTGCTATAGTGATCTGTTCCAGCTCATCGTTGAACCTTTTGCTTCAATCTTTTGCATCGCAGAAATGGTGCGTAACCCTTGCATTTAAATAGGAATTCAGAGCATTACCTCTCAGCGACTCATCCATGCTTGGCAGCTTTAATGTAAAAAGCCGTCATCGTGTCAACTGTTCTGAGGTATTTGTCGAAGGAATTCGTGACCTTGACAACAGTTGAGGATGAGTACTCAAAAGCCAGGCAAGCAGCCATGCAAAGGTTCCGGGCAATCAATTTTAGATCGGAGGTTTGATTTTAGGTTCCGACTGATTGCGTTTCTTTTCCTTGTCATGCAGGTAAGAGCAAGGGCAAAGGAAAAGACAAGAAAAAAGCATGATATGGGATACTCTTGCTTTTAACCCTAATAATATGAGATACTCTTGCTCTGGTGTGGCTTGTTTGCAGAAGTATTATCCGGGGGGGGGAAGAAAGCTGAGTATTTTGAAAGGCTTCGTTGGGAGTGCCCTTTCGGATGTGAGGAAGGGTTGAGCATTTTTGCAGGTCTGTTTGGATGTGGAGGATGGAGGTCGACATATATAGGAGTTTTCCTAACAGCAAGAAGTAATGCTGTTCTTTTACCCTTCTCGGTCATAGCAATGTAGCGGGAGTTGCAAGGTTCACGTGTTTTAACCTTGTCAGAGCACTTTGACAAAGTAGTCCGTGGTATCCGGAAAACTGATGTTGCGTGTGAAGGTGGCAGACAAATTTTATGCAAAGAAATTTGGCTCTCGAAGTTCGGAGAGCGATGCCTTTTCGATTTTTGAGCAAGCAATCATGTTGGGGATCTGGCTCTCGAGATCTGGAAAGCAGTGCCTCTTCGATTTTTGAGCAAACAATTCTGTTAGGAATGCTTTCTCGAATATGAGGAAAGGTTGGGCATTTTGTAAGTCTACTTTGCCACTGAACACAGAGGTTGACACATATAGGGATTTTCCAGTTATCAAGCAGTGGTGTTGTTCCTTTACCCTTGTGGGTAATAGTAGGGTAGCTGGACCTTCAAAATTTATGTGCCTTAACTTTGTCATAAATCTTTGGCAAAGTTATCTGTGGTAGATTATTGACAAATTTTATCCAGGAAAATCTGCTTCTCGAAATTCGGAGAGTTGTGCCTCTTTGATTTTTGAACAAACGGCCTTATTGCCCTTTCTTTTATAGGGGCACCAATCGTGTTCAAGAAGTACATTAAGAGAGTTACTGCTTGTAGGAATTCCTCCCTTATTTTTGTACTTCTGATATTTATTGGACCTAATTTTCCTTCATCATTTCTAAAAATGTATGGCCCATCCGACCGTCGTTTTGACTTAAATATTGGTGAGGAGGCAGCCATGCCTTCTCAAGACAACATATGACGCCCATCATTCTTATCCCCTACTGGTCCTCTTACTGTTGGGGACTCTGTGATGAAGAATGATATGACCGCTGCGGTGGTGGCTAGGAATCTTCTCACTCCCATTTGCTCGAACCCGCCAAGTTGAATCATTGGCGGCTAAAGTGATAAGTCTCAAACAGTAGATTAGAGGGCTCAGGGATAAGAATAAGTAGTTGCACAGGCTTGCACATAACTATGCTACAAGCATGAAGAGAAAAAATGACCAACTGCAGGAACCCGATGGTCAGATTTTAAGTGATCATCAGAGGTTTGTGGGTTTGCTTCAAAGGTATTTATTGCCTTCGTCTTCTGGGGCTGTACCATGTACTGAAGCTCCAAATGACCAACCGCCGGTGCCTCCTCTTTCTGGGGTTCTGCCTAGTACTGAGGCTCCGAATGATCAAACTATGGTGCCTATTCTTTCTGGAGTTGTGCCTAGTGTTGAGGCTTCTCATGAACCACCTTTATGAAGGCTCCCTCTTGTTCTTTTGTTTTGATTCATGTGCATGCATATATCTGTAATTTATCGGAGACATCAATAAATACGTTTTACTTCATTTAGCGTATTGTGTTAAATACACTGAGGCATCCTTCACTAAGTTGTTTGAATTTTTTGTTGAAGCTTGCATGTTGAAACTTCATGGGTGGATCTTGTAGGTTGAAATAATGATCCCCTAATTTCCTGAGTGAGGAAAACTTCTCGATTGGGGACTTGAAAGATCCAGGTCACTAAGTAGTAGCATATGGTAGGACTCCCCCAAGCCTCCGGTCGATGAGAGTTGCCGAATGAGGTATCTTGCTTGTTGCCAATTTGTCAGAATAGTAATGCCTTGTTTTTATGTCACACCTTCATATATGTCTCATCCCCAAAAATATTTCCAACTACTTTGAACTTCACGAAGGCCCAACATTTTCTTTTTATGTTAGAAGCCCAAGGCCTTCTAAGCCTAGGCCCAAAGCTTCTCAATTCATATTTTGTTACACAAAAATTGTATAGGACCGAGACCCTCTTTATTATTATTATTATTATTATTATTATTATTTGAAGTCTGATACCAGCGGCCCTTGTTGGTTGCTATGCTTTGAGATTGGTAGCCAGGCCCAAGGTAGAAAGCCCGGCCTTTGTTGGAATCGGCCCGAGGTTTGCTCGAACCTTGCATTTGTTTCAAACTGACCCGAGGCCCAAGTTGAGCCTAGCCTCCAATTTTGTTTTGCTATGACCTAACTGCACAGCATGTCAGTCACCCTATGCTTCTTCCTCAGCCTGCCCATTTTCTCTGAGCAGCTCCTACTGTTCTCCTCTGTAGCTCTTAATATAACACCATCTTCTGTAGCTTAAATCACAAAGCCATCTTCATGAAAGGTTTTCCTTAACTTGTGAACTACAACATATCCAAATTTGAGATCCATCGGAGCAATAAAACTCCAGAAATTCAGGTATGATACGTGACTGTTCATCATTTGTCTGTCAACCCATCAGACTTGTTGTGAGCTTCGTAAATCCATTTTCTATTGTTCAGATCAATATACTTTCTTCTTTGAAGTTATTCCTTAACTTGTGAACTACAACATATCCAAATTTGAGATCCATCGGAGCAATAAAACTCCAGAAATGCAGGTAAGATACGTGACTGTTCATCATTTGTCTGTCAACCTGTCAGACTTGTTGTGAGCTTCGGAAATCTATTTTCTCTTGTTCAGATCAATATACTTTCTTCGTTGAAGTTGTTCATCATCATTTTTTCCATAACATATCAAAAATTCAGAACGAACTAATGGTTAAATACTTCCAGATCTTCGAAACATCACATCAGCTTTGAAATCTGCAGAAATCCGACCGTCATGTTTGGAGCTTCAACGCTCTAATTTCCTTGGCTTAAACCAATTCCTTCTTGAAAGTTGTTCATCTGCTCAAGAACTATAGGATGTCCAAAATTCAGCTCCACTGGAGAAGAGCAGAAGTTGCAGACATTTGATAGATGAAAGGAAGCGGAAGAGGGAGAAAGAGAAAGAGGCTGCTTGGGTTGGATTTTTAGTCAGGGGAGATTCCAGTTTTTGTAGCGCCTTCATTACTGGTGAATTGTTTGTACTTTTGTCCATTATTAAGCTTGGGACTTTGACTTGTTGTCTGATCTATTATAATATGTTTACAAACATATATATAATTGTATGTCTATTTATGAGAGGGACGTTGTGGATGTAAAACAAAAAATGTTTATGTCTACCCATGTGTTTTTGTACAGATTCAAGAGAATCTTGGGTTTTGTGAACAAAATATGTTTATTTGCAGCAAGGTTTTGTGTTTGGAGAATAGTTTAATGGGTAAGGTCTATTGGTTGTGGGTTTTTGTTTAGGTATATAGCTTGAATGGTTGAAGTGATTTTTAGGACACAAAATTTGATTTAGCTTCACACTATCTTGATCAAGAGTGTGTGAAACTTTTTGCATTTGTAGTTGTCCTCCATTTGTTGAAACTTTGTAGGTGAAGCTTTGAGGTTGAAGCTTTATAGGTGAAGTTTTGATGTTGAAGCTTTATAGGTGAAGCTTTGTAGGTGAAGTTTTGTAGGTGAAGCTTTGTGGGTGAAGATTTGTAGGTGAAGCTTTGTGGGTGAAACTTTAATGTTAAAACTTGGTGGGTGAAGCTTTGATGTTGAAGCTTGGTGGGTGAAGCTTTGTAGGTGAAGCTTTTGTTGGCACCATAAATTGATTTTGCTTCGCACTATCTCGATCAAGAGTGTGTGAAGCTTTTAAGAATTGTAGTTGCCCTCCATTGATGAAGTTTTGTTGGCATCATAAATTGATTTTGCTTCACATTATCTTGATCAAGAGTGTGTGAAGCTTTTGAGAATTGTGGTTGACCTCCTTTGATGAAGTTGCTGTGTTCACCCCCTTCCCTTTTTATTTTTTATTTTTTTATTTTTGTGGGAAGTGGGGGAACTGAAAATTTGAAATTTGAAACTCCTTAGCTTGTGTGGAAGTTTAAAGACTTTCCATGTAGGGCTTTCTCATGGTTTGAATTTGAATTTTGAATTTCTTTGGCCATGTTGCACCCTATAAGAATGATTTGTTTCCTTCCTTTTCACTGTCTTCATTTGCTCATTTTGTAGTGATTTTTGAAGACAGAGTGCTCTTCTAGTTGAGAAGGTTTCCAGCATTGCTTTGCACCATCTTCATGGTGGTAGTCTTCTCACCATATCAAATGCTTTTATTCTTTTTGTTTGATGCACCTGTGTATTTGGTTAAGAACATGATGAACTGGTTAAGCTTTTCTTCATGCCCTAGGAACTTCTTAGGTTTCGACCCTCCACGTAGTGATAGAGTTTGTTTCTGTTCGTTGTAGATGTCAAAGCCTGGAAGTCCTAATGATGAAGGCTCCTCTAGCTTTAGCTCTAGGTTTGAGCCTGAAATGTCGGAGTCTTCAAAGCCAGAGTCTTGTACAAAAGAAACGTTGGATGATCTTCACAATTGTCAAGCCTTAGTCAATGTTGGTTCTTCCTCCTTCATGTCAGTGGGTGAGGGGGTTGTTTCTGATGCCATACCCATATTTCGCTCTAAGTTCATAGTGAACCATTTAGAGAACAACTTGTTAGATAGTGAAGATCAACTTAAGGCCCTAAGGCAATCATGTAATATCCCTCGTAGTGTAGGAATACGTTTGGTGCATTGTGAAGAATTGCCCTCTGAGTATAGCCTTAGGGTCATGAATTGCCCCTTGTGCATCAACACATAGCATTTTACATGAAGAGGTCTATATAGTAATACCCCGTAATTAAAAATAGTGATGATTATATATGTGTGTGTGTGTGTACGTGCAAAGTTATTTTTATGTAATGAATTTATTGGATTTCTTTTTTATACACTATGTGTACATGAACTTATACTTTTGATATGTAAACTAGTCTCAACGTAAGTTCATTTTTCTACAAAATTATTTCAAAAACTAGCTAGTATTATTTGATGTTCATATGTAATTAGAAATACGTTTAGTTTGAATTGGAGAAGCGGATTATGATGAGTTTGGCTTGATTTTTCTCACAAGGGCAATGTGTCGTTTTGACAATCATTAGAGAGTAAAGAGTAGGTATTATTCATCACTCTAAAATAAGAGGTGGAAGTCTACATAAGGGTGAGTTGACAAAGTTGATAATCATTAGGATGATATTCACCACTCTAAATAGAGGAAGATGACAACTTATTGTGGTTAGAACATTTCACGTGGCCTTTGATGCAAGGAACATCTTGCATGATATTCATTAAATCATGATTAACTTAACACTGGTTGTTTTTCCATTGGAACACATATCATTCTTAATTATTAGGACAAACTTGTTGCCTTGTTATTGGAACACATTTTATGGTAATGATTGGCACCACATTTGGTTTCTTGCTATTGGCACACTTGGGAGATTTTTTGGAGAGGAATATGTCATGCAATCTCTATAAAGGAAGGAGCAAGAACCAACAGAGGGACATGGAGAAAAGAGAGGAGAAGAAGAAGAAAAAAGAAAAAAAAAAAAAACAACTCCAACAAAAAGCCATTTTCCCTTTCATATTACCTTTTATCTTTCTTTTACATATTGTTAAGACTTTAAGCCATCTTTAATCGTATTTGTAAGTCTCTTATATATCGTGAAATACAATGAAAGTAAACCCCAGTGGATGTAGTCGATCTGGCGAACCATTTAATGCTAATTAGGGCTTATTTTGGGGTTTAATTTTCTGATATCATTCTTCTCACCAAGGAGGAAAATATATAATGTATAAGAGTGATTTACAAGGAAAGAAACATCAAATAACCTAATTACAATCTGATTACAAGGACTCATATAGGTAACTAAACTAATTACAAAAGGTCAACTCTCCAACACTTCCCCTTAAGTTGGTGCATAAATGTCGTTCATGCCCAACTTGACAAGAGAGTTGTAGAAAGCTTGACTTACAACTGCTTTAGTTAAGATATTCGCCAATTGATCCTCTAAATTTACGAACTAGAATTGAATAATATTCATGTCCAACTTCTCCTTAATGAAGTGTCTGTCAACTTCCATGTGTTTTGTGCGATCATGTTGAATGAGGTTGTGTGAGATATCGATAGCTGCTTTATTATCACAAAACAAATCCAAGGCTGAATTCGAAGGATACCCGAGCTCACCAAGTAACCTCCGAGGCCATAATAGTTCACATACTCATTTTTCCATACCCCTATATTCCGCCTCTGTACTTGGTAAAGCAACCACTTTTTGTTTCTTACTCCGCCAAGTCACTAAGTTTCTTTCCACAAATGTAAAGTAACCAGATGTGGACCGACGATCAGTAACGTTGCCTGCCCAATCTGCATCGTTGTAACCCTCTATTGGGTAATGATCATTCTTGGAAAACATGATGCCTCTACCTAGTGAGGACTTCAGGTATCGTATGATGTGTTTAACCGCACCCATATGTGCCTCACTCGGAGAATGCATAAATTGACTAATAACACTTACTGCGTATGCAATATCAAGCATGGTGTGAGATAAATAAATTAACCTCCCAACTAACCTTTGATAACGATCTCTATTAGCGGGAACTTGATCAAGGTGCACGACAAGATGGTGATTTTGGACCATGGGGGTGTCAGCCGGTTTACAATCAAGCATTCCGGTTTCAACTAATAAGTCTAGAACATATTTTCTTTGAGATAGAAATATACCCTATTTAGATTGAGCTACTTCTATCCCCAAGAAATATTTCACACCACCAAGATCTTTCATCTCGAACTCAGTTGCTAGGTAATCTTTTAGCCTTGAGATTTCCTCTTTGTTGTCACCCGTAACAATCATATCATCCACATAGATGATAAGTGCCGTCAATTTCCCCATTCGATGTTTCAAGAAAAGTGTATGATCGGAATTGCTTTGCATGAACCCATATTTCTTCTTAGCCATCCGGAACCTACCAAACCATGCTCAAGGTGATTGTTTCAACCCATACAACGCTTTATTTAACTTGCACACTACTTTAGGTTGTAAAACCGATGCATAACCAGGTGGAATATCCATATACACCTCTTCTTTAAGATTACTATGTAAGAAAGAATTTTTCACATCAAATTGTTGTAATGGCCAATCTAAGTTGGCCGCCAATGAAAGCAATACTTTTGCCGTATTAATCTTTGCTATTGGGGCAAATGTCTCTGTATAATCAACACCATACGTCTGAGTGTATCGCTTGGCCACCAATCATGCTTTGTATCGTTCAACGGACCTATCAGCTTTGTACTTGATGGTGTACACCCATCGACACCCAACTCTTTTCTTTCCTTAGGGAAGTGGAACTAAATCCCACGTTTGATTTTTCTGGAGTGCATCCATTTTTTCCTCCATTGCCTTGATCCATCGATCATCAGATAGTGCCTCATTCAATGAACTTGGTGTGCTATCATTGGATATTTGTTCTACAAAAGCTTTGCCGAGTTCTGATAACTTTTGTGATGACACATAGTTGGCAATAGGGTATTTAGAGCCTTTCGTTATGTCCGGTGAATATCGATTAGGTGGCTTTCCCCGGTTGTGCCTAAAAGGTAATTAATAATTCGGAACAACAGATACATCAACAAAGATAATAGAGCTTACCTCAGGAATATTCTCAGGAGTATGGTCATCCGGTGGTACTATATTTGGAGACAAGGGGGAGTAGTATCAGTGGAAGTCTCAAAGTTGACAAGTGGCAGCACTGTTGCTATGGGTGAGGAAGGCATTGTTGTGCCTTCCGTTGATTCTATGGACAGCAATACAGCTGCTGTTGGGTGGGCTGGCAGCGCAGTCACTATAGGCTTGGCTAGTGGCAGCGGAAGATCAACAATATCTTTCATGGTCCAATCCTTCTCATCATGCCGTGTCTCCCTCTAAGAAGGAGGATTGGAAGAATCTGAAGGGTAATACATCTCAAACTCGGAAAAAGTGACATCTATAGTAACATACATTCGACGAGAATGAGGGTGGTAGTAACGGTACCCTTTTTAATGGAGTCCGTACCCCATAAAAATACAACGGAGAGCACACAGTTCAAGTTTCGTTCGTTGATTTATATGAAGATGAACAAATGTAACACATCCAAAAACCCGAGATGGGAGTACCATAACCAACGGTAGATGCACGAAGGTAGCAAGGGCTTGTAAGGGGGTAAGAAAATTCAGGACTTTGGATGACAGATGGTTGATGAGATAAGTGGCGGTCTGAAAAGTAATATCCCAAGAGGAGCAGGGAACAGACACCCCAATCAAAAGTGAGCGAGCCGTTTCTAAGAGATGATGATTTTTGTGCTCAGCCACCCCGTTTTGTTGAGGAGTCTGAGGATAGGTAGTTTCATGAAGAATTCCGTTATTAGTTAAATAATGGGAAAAATCATTATTAACATATTCACCACCATTATCAGAACGCAAAATCTGTATTGTGGTAGAAAATTGTGTCTGAACCATGGTGTGGAAGGTCTTAAAAGCCGAAAAAAACATCACTTTTATGCTTAATAAGATATAACCATGTCATCCGTGTGCAATCATCTATGAATGTTACAAACCACCGAATACCAAATGAAGTAGTAATCGGAGATGGTCCTTAAACATCTGAATGAACAAGACCAAAAAGAATAACACTTTTATTAGAATTCAGCGGATAAGAAACACGGTGACTCTTAGCGAGTATGCAAGTGTCACATGTCAAGTTTGAAACTGAACAACCAACAAATAAATCCGGAAACATATGTTGCAAATAACTAAAAGATGGACGACCCAAACGGTGATGCCATAACCATATCTGACACCGCTTGTGATCAACGGCTCCTTAGGCCAAATTGACCCTCTCTGTATTGACATCATCCACAAAATAGAGACCCCCCATTTTAGTACCACGACCAATTATCTCATTCATGAAAATATCATGTATCAGACAAAACTTTGGATACATTAGCACACAACAATTCAATTCTTCAGTAGCTTGGCCGGGAGACATCAATTTATACTTTAGTGAAGGTACAAGTAATGTATGAGGCAAAGAGAGAGTGGGCGTAAGGCGTACGGTGCCAGGGCCAGTTACTGGTGAGGTGACTCCATTAGCATTAGTAGTATTACGTCGAAGTGGAACGGTATCACAAGCTAAATCAGTAGGATCATAAGTCATATGGTCTGTGGCACCGGAGTCAATGATCCATCCGGATGGAGTAGCATCACTATTCATATTAAAAACATAACCACAGTTACCTGAGGACTCCGGAGACGTGTCGAAAGAACTTGAAACTGGAGGAGGATCATCTTGAGATATCAAAGATAATTAGGACATGGAGGTGGCAAGATTGGCTTGCTTGTCTCGTTCCCGTTGTTTCTGAAGCTTCAACGGTTCCCACCAGTTAAGATAACCATGCAATTGGAAGCAATTATCACGGCCATGTTTATGACTACCGCAGGAAGTACAACCACCAACCAGGACAAGTGGTTTAAGATGAGGAGGACGGGGACCAGTGGTGGGTCGTGAGACCATCCTAGCAGGGCTCAGGGCAGTAGCCTAGGGTTGCAGTCCTGGGCTCGGTGCAGGTAACTTCTTGGGGGCGTAAGGATGAGATGGAGCTACGGCTCATGTGGCAGGCTAAGCCACCATGGCTGCCCCACTTAGCAGCTATTCATCATAGCTTGTCGCATTCCCTCTTGGTGAACATAGGCAAAAGTTTGTTCGACGGAAGGAATGGGCTCAGTTCGTAGAATATCACTACGAATTTTATCAAACATCTCATCCAATCTTGCAAGCAAAGTGTACACACGATCCGTTTGAACAATTTTATTAAAAATTTCAATATTAGTATCGTATTTCATCGGATTAGGTCGACGATAATCAATCTCCTGCCACAAAGATTAAAGATCACTATAGTATGTCTCCACAGGTCGTCCATCTTGCCTCATGTGAGAGGCATTGTAGGTAAGATCATAGATTTAAGATATATCAGAGTCGTCATAATACGTGATCGCTTCCCATACTTCCTTTGTCGTCAGTAGTCGAAGAAAGTACCCAATCAAATTAGGTTCCATAGAGTTGATGAGCCAACCCTTCACAATAACGTTATCCATATGCCATTTGGTGAAGGGTGGATCGTCGATAGGTGGTTGGGGATTACTCCCAAACAAGTAGCCCAAGTTGTCTTTTCCAGCAACAAACATCTCGATAATCTGATACCAAACTCCATAATTGGCACCATTGAGTTTGATGCCAATCGAAGCAATAGATGAATCATAATGGACAACTTGTGTAACAACTTGTGGTATAGGTAGGGTAGGATTCATGGTGGGGTCGATTAGGGTAGTAGTGTTTAGGGTTGTAGTGTTTAGTGTAAGAGTAGAATCGGTTAGGATGGGGTTGTTTCCACAGTGGAGTGGTGGTAGGTTCTCCATGGGAGGGCCGAGTTTGCTTGAGAGAACGGGCAGAGCA
>JADOBS010303479.1:0-19478 GCA_015708375.1 Cydonia oblonga
AGCCAAAAGACTCTCTTGACTGAAGACTTGGGGGACTACTGTTGGTACCATATATTGGGCCTCGTATATTTGGGCCTTGGGCCTCGTATTTGGGCCTTGGGCCTAAAGCCCACGACAAATGTAAAAGTGGAGGAGCCCCTTATTCTATAAAAGGGGACTCCCCCTCACTCTAAAAACCAAGCTCTAAGAGAGAGCTCAAAAGAAGGCTAGAAGCCTAGCAACAATTCTAGAGAGGGTCCTCATACATTCAAGAGGCTCTCATCTCCCTTCTCTCATTTCTCTGGGGGACTTCCCCTCAAACACTTGTATTCATACACTTACAGAGAAACAAAATCAACATCAGTGTGGACGTAGCCCAAACATTGGGGTGAACCACGATAAAATCCTTGTGTTCTTTGTGTTCTTTGTGTTCTTGTGCGCTTGTACGGATTCACGGTCGGATTTACATTGTTCCAAGACCGCCCCGGTTTTGTGCATCAACAATAGCTATCATGCAAAACATTTGATAACACATATTTATAGGATTAGTAAGTTGTGCGCATTTGAGTGAATGGGTATCATTTTTTACCTCGGGCACAAAATTATATTCTACTGGAAGAAGCTTATGCAATTTTGTTAAAATAAATAAAATAATTTAATATTAAAACAATGCCTTTAATGTGATAACCCATCCCTAATTTTAAGTTTTATAAATTTTAAAATAGTGATCTTACGAAAATGCTCTTAGAGGCAAAGATTTTGACTTTCATTGAAGGTCGGTTAGAGAAACATATGACTCATTCTTTTAGCATATCCTCGTAGTACTCGTCACTAAGAGTGCGGCGAAAACCGTTTGCGAATCCGGTATAGTTGCGAACATTTGAAGTCATTTCATTAAAATTTAGATTAGAAATTAACAAAACTCCTACCTTGTGGGAAATAGGCCAATCAAATTATTGTTTAAGTGACCAATCAAATAAAAGAAGGCAAGGACTAATCAGAAAATGAGGGGAAGGAAAGTGAGCAGCCAATCAGAAAAAGGGAGAGAAAGCTCCCAGCCTTCCCTTTTCCGTCGACCCATCCGTGCACCCACCCGACCAAATTCTAACGGTTTTTGCCATTTTTTCTGTCGAACCACCATCATCCAACACCTGCAATCTCTTCCACAACCTCCCCTCTACCATCTCCACCCAAATATGAAGGGTTTCAGGTCCAAAATCGTGTAGAACCTCACCGGAGCATCGAAGGTGCTCGACGGTGATTCCTTCGATCCGGCGAGTTTCACCACCCACCATCACCCTTAATCAACTCCCCTTAGACCCAGGAACAAGACCCAACCAGTTGTAAGGGCATCAGAGCACCGAGGAAGGAGAATCGAAGCTCACCCATTCTAAGGTTTCCGAAGGGTTTGAGTGAAATTGGAGCTTTTCCGGCCAAGTTGGACTTGGCCACATGTATAAAACTTGCTCTACTCATTGAGATCTTCATTTCTGTGAAATTTGGTAATTTTTAGAGTAGGTGAAATTTGGTAATTTTGGATTCCCTGATTCCATATTTGACATCTGATTAACGAAATTCCATTGTTTGGGTATAATTTCGCTAAGGTCCGCCACTTAGACATTATGTGAATCGACGATCCGACCATTGGATTGTCACCAAACCTTAATACGTTATAGTACATAATATTTAAGGACCATAGGAACTTTCGGATCGGGAATCTGACGTACGGATCTTCCAGAATTGGATTTGTAAGTTCGTAAAATAAAACATTGATAGCAACCCAATTATAGCAATTGGCGGAGATCCGACTGTTGGATCGTTTCAAAACTTTAAGATGTTGTTCTAGAAGCTTATTGAAACTCTTGAGAAGTTATGGATCGAAAATCTGAGGTACAGATCTTTCGGATCGAGTTACGTAGGATTGTGGACCCTACCGTCGACCTTTGACCGACGGTTGATTTTTGGTCAATGGGTTTCAAATCATTCTAGAACGTCCTTGGGGATGTTTTTATATAAGTTACGTGTTCTATCGATAAGAATTCTGAGATGTGATTTGATAATTGTTCTAAGCGACGATCATTAATGACGCCTTGATACTCGTGCTAAGGAGTTATAGCGTGGACTTCAGGTTAGTGGGTTTTTCCTTTTTATAGTGTGTGTGTGTGTGTGTGTGTGTATGATTGATAGTTTCCAATTATGCATTTGAAAAAAGAATTTCTTATGTACGTCTCGATTAGATTAAAGTTTATAAAAATTAGCCAAATGACGGAATTTATGAAACATGCTAACATCTTACGAGATGCACATGTATGCTTATAATCTTTGATGCCATAATTATATCTATGGCTATGAATGTTATTATTGCATCATTATGGCATGCTAATATTCATGTAGTCTACTCATCATTGTTGCACCCCAGTGTTAGTGCTCGCCCCAGGCTAAGGCCAGTCCTTCACGTATATGTTCACCTCCCGCACGTTACGCTCACCTTGGATCGAAGTAGGTGCCAATCCTATCGTACAAGTCGTATTAGGCGACTCCGACTCATAGGTGATTGCGATTATCGCCAGTCCTCACGTGATCGTAAAGGTAGAGCGTATATTATGATTACACCCGATCCTGTCACACACATCACATTAGGCGACTCCGACTCGTGTGCTAACATAGATTGATGAGCAATAAGTTCAGTCGTACAGGTCGCATTAGGCGACTCCGACTAATGTGCTAGCATAGATTGTTAAGCACCTGACTTTACTTATATTATTGTTGAGATTTTGTGATTTTGGGATGTCATGCCTTATTTACGTTTTGTAGGTTATGGTAAGTATTTTCGTACTATACGTAATATGTATATTTTGAAAACTATATATGTTTTATGACAAGGGGTTATAACATTTCCAAAGATTTTTACTCTACACTTTTAAATGCCAGCTGGCATATTAACAATTCCTCACAGTAATAAAGCATGAAACCTCAGTAATAACTTGGGTCATAGCAGAAGCAAAGCCAGAAGACGCCATCGAGAGAACTCAACAGCGGTGAACAGAGGGATGCCCTTTCTAAGATCAGCGAATGGGTTTTTCCACCGCTTTCCTTGCCTTTCCACCACTTTTCTTTCACAATGACCAACTCGTGTACATGCGGGCCACTAAAAAAAAAAAAAAAACAAAAGCAATTGCAAAAAATGGTGAGAGAGAGAGAAGCAAAATGAAAGGCAAGGGATGAACTCACTGACAATAAACGGTGCCCCCGAGTTTAGGTTTTAGTATAGAAATAATATCTCAACAAGTAATCCACACATTGAATCACAATAATAAATAATTATAACAAGGCGTAATTAAAAAAAAAATAGAATACTTGGACGATGAGCAATTTCAAGAACGTTTCTTGAGGTTTTGATTCTTCAAGATCCTCTTCTTCTCGCAAAGTCACGTTCGTTCTAATATCGTATTGTAAAATAGTTCTCAAGTGGGGTGAGAGAGGAACGGCCGAGAGAGAAGGGCACAAGTGATTTGTGATAATGTAGTTTCACCTTCAGGCCTTGTGCCTTTATTTATAGTAATCATGATGAACTTTACTTGCCCACAAGTAATACAAGCCTATAAGAACTTGATCTACAAATCCATTTTACATTAAGTTTACACAATCATATTCCTACATATTATTCATAACACAAATATATTTGGGAAATTGACATAAATAGGCCATTTTCTTAATTTTTAGACCAAAATAGGACAAACCGGCCATGCACACTCCATACACACCATGCACAAAAGCAAAATGATCAAAATACTCACAGCTCATTGCAGAAGTTTTCTGATTTCGAAGAAAGAGCTATAATTGGTTTCCCTTTTTAGTACATTTAACCTTTTTCCCTTTTACGATGAAAACTGATAAGAAACATATTTTTCCATCCCTATTTCCATGTCCAGCATATTATGCACTTAAACGAGCTCCATACCCAGATGGCAGTTAGTGTCTACGTTGTGGGAAGTCAAACAAAAGAGAGTTAGAACTGATGCTATCATGATTCATCATCACTACTCTCAACAAGGATAAGTTGCTTCTTGCTCTTTAGCCTTTTTGAGGCTCTGTTTTCATTTTCTTCTTCTTCTTTAACCCCATCAGGCTGTGCCAAATCAGCATACTTTGTCACTTGTTCAAGGATTCTACTTCCGTATTTCTCCGTCTTCACTTTTCCAATTATATTCTCCAACTGCAAACAAATTAAATATGTTTCATGCATAAATTCAGGACACCTACCCCTTGTTTGCATAGCAACATCATAGATTAATAGCGTATAATACATTGCACTGAATTGCTAGCACTACAAGTTTTCATCAAACAGAAGATCTTGAGTTACTTAACTTGTTGCAAGAGAAAAAGAAAACCCACTAACGAGCTGAAATGTTAACGTAATGAGGCTGAAACTTTTTGTATGTATCTTAAATGGAAGAGTAGTGCTCACAAAACTAACCAGTTCCATCGAATTTGGCTTCTGGGTACTTATTAAGCTGATTTGTTGAGTAGACAGAACAGAATGCGGAAATATTCCTCCATGAACTGAAGATAGTTCCTTCCTCAACTCGTCAAGCTTCAATTCCAGAGTAGAGGAAGCACGACTGTGTTTAACCGATCTCATACCAGCTACTTTCTTTTGTCCGCTAGTCATTTCAAGCTTTATGCTTCTCTTACCTAAATGTGAAATAAATTGATGTCAATTAGAGCTAACCAGAAAAGAAGCGAAAACGGAGTAAAGAGTAGCATAAAACTTTCTTTCCAAACGGTTACTATGAGTTTCAGTAGTTTATGGACAGTGAAAGGTGAAATGTAGGTGATCATGACACTGAAATTGAGTCGAGTTACATCACAATTCTCTTTCTTTCTATTTGCAGGTACGGAGCTCAAAAAGGAAAATATGCATCTTATTAGAGCATCTCCAATGGTATAGGCAATTAAAGTAGGCAAAATTGTACTATAAAGGCTGATGTGGCATGTTGCCTACTCAATTGCCTCATGGAAAAAGTGTGTCACTCCAATGGATTAAGGAATCAAATGGGTTTGCCTAATCAATTGCCTACTCCATTGGAGATGCTCTTAGACCAAAATTTCAGTACAGGAGCCGCCGACATAAAACAGGTATAAAGTAGGCTCCAGATAAAATGGACCATCAACGATATTTTCTTTAATAATGTATCACATGCAGTAGCACCCACAGGTGTAAGAATATTTTACACCAAATTACAGGAGCGTGTAATTTGGCCAGATTGACCAATATAGACATATATCCAAAGTAAAGAGTAAAATTCCACAGTTAATCACTTTCATACTGTAACCGGCATGTTTTATTTTGCTATTATTAATGGAATATAGACATATCAAGCATAGCATTTAAGGAAACTTGTGATAATATGCGACTCCTTTTCTTAGAATACCTCAAAATGTAAAACTATCTGATGTTCTCCAATTCACATAAGGGCTAGACTTGAGACAGCAAAACTAGAAATTCACTCCAAATGGGATGGAAAATGGCTTAAGTTTCGTAATTCTCACAGTTAGCATTCTACCTTCAAAGATATCCTCTAGGGTATGGGTAAAGCTTCAGCAAACTTCTATAACAGAACTGGTAAGTAAATTAGCACTTAAATGCTGCAGTATTTCTTCGAAATAGGAGAGCCCAAAAGGACTCATGACTGTCTCATTGGCAATATCTTAAGGGCACAAGCACCTTTTGATTTGGGTGATCCTAGTAGATGTAGTCTTTGAGAATGAGCTGTAAATTTGACAGTTTGGATCACTGAATTCTAGTACAGTGTGACCCTATATAAATGTTCTAGGTAAATTCTTGCTATATTTACTAAGCATTATGGATAAATTATCAATCTCTGCCTATTACAAGACTGATTGTTTCTTAAAGGGGGTTCAACATCAACTCGTTAAGTAGGACATTAACATTATCATGACAATCTTATGGGTGTTTTGACAGTACTGTCCTTACAAAGGCACCAGTTATGCTACAAGATATGTCATTCTTAAAATAAAATGCCTCAAACTGTAACTTTCAAAACATAGCATTTCAGATAATACCATAAACTTTTCCTGTATAAACTATGTTAAAATAAAGAGACTGGAATACAAATCTCTTATTAGATTTCGACAACACAACTTCTTATACACAGCATCTTTCGAGAAAGAATAATTTCTGACCTTGCAATACTTGCTTTGCTAAGGGTCCTATTGTTACATATGCATTTGTGGCATAAGCTGTATGCTGAAATTCTTCTTTCTGCATCAAGAACATTGTGATTCTATATCACGTACTTGAAACAACCATATCAGAGTTATAAAGATTCAACGAAGATAATAACATGCTTACAGAAGATTTAACAGGGCATAATTTATAGAGAATGAAAAATAAAAACCTTGGGAGACAAATTTTTTGTCTTGCAAAAAAAAAAAATAATAATAATAACAATATGCTTTAACGAAATAATTCAGAAACTAAAAGAAAATGGCCCTGTTACAGATTTATAAGGCCCAAAAGCTTAAGCTGAGAGCCAACATCAATGTATATCAAACTTACAATCCTCACCTGCTGCCCCACCATGGACAAGCAAACAAATGCAGATAGAAATTGGAGATTTTAGGACCTTCGAAACCGGAGCCTTCCCATAATTTTTGGCAAATAAGCAGACCCCAAAAGGTTTAAGGGTCTGTTTGATTCACCAATGAGATAGATGAGAACGAGATCCCGTTCTCATGTTTAGGAAGACCATTGATGGAAACAGATAACTGCCACATGGTATTCCAAGCGCATGAAAGGGGAATCTCATACCCTTTGGGGTTTTTTTCCCATGACTAGAGAAATGCAAACAATGTCTTTTCTGATTAATTTATCTTGGTTGGAAATTTAGAATACAACTTTTTTATACACAATGCTGGGGTATGATTCGAAGGCTTAAAAAAAAAGGTTCTGATAACTGCATAGTCAGAATGAAAAACAACGAAATTTTCCTTGATGTCATTCTCATTTCCACATTTTGGAACACTCAAAATCTTCTATTCCCATCCCCCGGGAATGAGCATGGGTATTTCCTGCCCAAAGAGCAAATCCCGCAAACCAAATGGGCCAAATGAACCTTAGGGGTTCAAGAACATGACGGAACATTAAAATTTAGAATTCTTAAAGAGTTTTCTGTGATTGTCAAAAACCAGATCAGAAAAAAAAATCAAAAAATTGAGAACAAACGACTCTTTTCAAGGTCCAAGAGTTCGACTTCTTACCAAAAATCGATCTAATATAAGCTGTATGACAAGCTTCTCTATTTCCTCTCTGTTCAGCTCAGAACCTGAGTAATTCATACACCAATGATAAGTTTCCATTCATTAAATGATAAATGTCAGAATTTGTGCAAGTCAAATCTCTGTTAATTTTTTTTTTCTTTTTGTTCCATAATTTATTAATGTATAAGTGAAAGGCTATATGATTGTCGGTTCATTATATGTTTTCAATAATATTACATTGTGCAATAGAAAACTGATTAACTCATCAATTATATAGTAACTACTAAATAATGTGCAATTGAGTAGTGCCCCCCGTGAACTAACTATATGGCTCCACCAATGACACCACTTGGAACTACAAAATAGAAAATACAATATGCCCCTCCAGTTCTTTCCAAAAGTTTCATGCCTCTCACGCCTTTGGCCCTACAAGGCCTACACACTACAGAAAACAACCCCTCATTCCCATCACTAGATCTTAGACAAGCAGAAATAGTGAATAGACCAAAATATAATACGACAGAGACAGTTCTACTGTTCTAGCATTCGTTTAATAACATAATAAAGGCACAGCCTTCGATCTACACAAACTACATTTTTTCTAAGTAAACTAAAAACCCTCTATTTCTTTTTTCACTCCTCAGTAGATATCACTATTATAGGGAAAGCTGATCAATGCATTGTGCTAGTATGTAACTCAGATTGAATTACAAAACTGAATTAGTTTACCATTATTTTCTGGTGGTAGAAACATTTCCTTGATAGCTAAAAAGGTACATTTATTACACCGGAATCAATTTTTTTTTAATTTTTTTTAGAAGAAATGATAACAATTTATTAAAACAATAACATGAATTACAAAATAGTGGATAAGAAATCCACCATCCAGCAAAACTAGCTAAGACCTCTCAAGTAGATCTATTTACAAGTATCTAAAACTGAACCAAAATCATTTTACGGCTGCTAACATATCCCGCACTATATGACAAAGAGAATAATCCCTGAACTCATTCCTAGATCTACTACACCAGAATCAATCATCTAATACAAAAAGAATTATGTAACGAAGCAATAAACATACCTAGTTCCTTGTGCTTTATTTTGATTTTATCAACTAATTGCAGCACAGTCAATCTTTGATCATTTTCTTGTACATCTTGCAGCAAAGAAATAATAACCTTTGCATGACCTGTAAAGCATGCCAACATTATGAACAAAACTAATAGACAATTATAAAGAATTGTACTCTTTTCTTTTGAAGAGAACACAAAGAAACATACGTGACACATCCAGTTCTTTAACCTCATTGGAAAATGCACAGTTGTCACACATCCCTGAGATAGCATACATTAGTTATAAGAATTAGTAAAACCGAACAAACGACGTGTGTCCCTATGTGTGCTTATGCATGTGCTCTTGAGCATACAGAGGAACAACCAATAACACTTTATTACCATTGCAGTCCTGTAATGGCTCAGCAAAATGGCGGAAAAATGAATTACGGCGGCATTGTCTTTTTGACTGCAATTTTAAAGAGAAATTGATAAGACTAATGTTAGATTTACTACTTTTATTACAAAAAATCAAATGCATGCAGCGCAAGGCTACAAATATTATGAAACTATGTAACTGGTAGGACGACTAAAATGAAAACGGATACTACCTGACAATATCGTACTATGTCATAAAGGTTCTGCAATCCAGAATTTTCATAGAAGACCATTGAACTCTGCTCAGGGAAAATAATATCTAATGATCACCTTGTTTAGGAAATTATACATGAACCAGTGCGATAGCAGAAAATAATACCTGTCTAGGAACATCACCAGGTCTAAAATAAAGTAGGCATTGAGAAGGAAGTCCATCACGTCCAGCTCGGCCACTTTCCTGGACTTACGAAGGTTACAGAAGGGATAAAATTAAAGGATATGTAAGTTAGCAGCTGGGAAGGTGCAAAACCTGGTAGTATGTTTCCATTGATTTACTTAGGCTGTGATGGATGACAAACCTGACTACAAGCAGTTACCAAGTATTATATATAACAGGAAAAGAAAAAGACTTCTTTGACGGAACAGAAAAATAAGATTAAATTTGTATTTGTATGCAAACTTCAAATGGCATGGAAAAACAAGACAACATAAGGAAATAAAAAATAAGTGATGAAAGAAAGCATCGACTGCACAGGTTTTGCTGTCTGTGATCCCAAGACTTTGAACATTAGACTGAACTTGTCCCCGGTCCACCCATATATGAAACTTTTCCCCATAACATGTTATTGATACTTACCAATTTAAATCTTATGTTAGTAATTATTACGAAAAATTATTCCCCCTTTAATATCATTATATTTATAAGGTGCTAAGATTTCCATTGAAAACAGAAGGAAATCACAACAAAGGAGACCTGATGTTCACTGAACTACATGCAATTAAAGAACAAGAAAAGATAAAAGCAAGAAAACAAACAAAAGAACTAACAAACATAGAACAGTCCCCAATCAGGAAATAAAATAGCATAAACAATCAGTCCATGCTATCTGAGCCAAAAGGATGTCCCGAAACAAACTCTAACCCACAAGTAATCCACATTCTCCCCCTTCGCACCCTAAATGTTTCCCCTATTTCTCTCCATTCAATCAAAAAAAAAAAACAAACTGCCAGCACCAAGCCCTTTTCTCAACTTAAGCTTCTCACAAATAATGCAATACAAGATTCTGGGATTGCCCGAATCAAACTGCACCTTTCTTTATTTTCTGAACCTCTAGTTGTATTAGCTCTGTAAAGATTCCTAGCAATTCGGTTATTTCTACACATCAATGATAATATGCTTTTATTGGGGAAAATACATGAACATAGCAAATTTAAGACCGAGACCCAAGAGTTGTGCTATGTGTGCTGGTCATAATGCTCAATTCAGTGAGAAACAAAGGCCCCAAGTAACCAGCTCGGGCCCCTTAGCTCTCAGTTTTGATAGTACTATTGATGGAAGAAATTAAAACATGGTCATTATGATGAAAAAGGACTAAATTATAAATCAAGTTGAAGATTCGAGCTAAAGCTCCTTTCCCTTTTGGTACTCACCATGTTAAAAGAATCAAATCACCATTCAATCATCTATTAAGGTTCTCTTAGTTTAGTGAATATGTTTGCAGATTCAGACCTTATGTACAGTACCGATACTGTGTGTGCACTGCACCCATGTGCGCGTGTGTGCTGGGAAATTAGGAATATCTTGACCTGTATGCATAATAGTTTTCAGAACTTCATGATTCAACCATGACTCCCATTAGGAGTCAAGTCCAAATATGATGACCAGAAAACCACCATAATCTATTAAGCCCACATACTGTCAATGCAAAGAAGATAAATTTCGATTGGAGAACCCATACAACACAAAATCAAAACCAATAATGTTGAAGGACTAACCATCTGGTTTGTTGATTCCCATGCCAAATGCTACCTGGAATGCATATGCAAGCTAAGGTGTAAGGAAGATAAATAGGAAAACAATAAAGTTCTTTAGAGTGAAAAAGGGAACTGAAAACAAACATACGGTGCCTACGATGACTTGTAGCTTTCCATTGCTCCACCTGTGCCATCAAACATACGAAAGAGGAGACAGTGACTAAATAAAGGAATATGCATTAACACATGATAATGTGTGAGCTCGGAATAGGCGATACGCATACAGAGTTACCTCAACATCCATAAAGATAATACTAGTTGCTAAAAATAGATAATAAAGGGTAACAACTGAGTTTTAAGAGGCGGGCTTGAATAATATGAGCTGGGCATTCAGTTAAAAAAACTATCTATTAATCTTCAATCCTGAAGGTAACCTAAAAAGGTTGACAACCTAAACCAAGTTTTCAAGCATCTAAAGATCAACAACTAATGTAAAACGAATTGTGCAGAGCAAAATCTCCCTGTCTAAGCCCTCTTGAGGCTCTAAACCTACCTCTCGGTCTGCCATCAATCATCTCTTAAAAATTAGATAAACTCACTACTAATCCCTCTCCTCCACCTCCTAACACATGAGCTAGGAATGGTAATTAACAATCAAAATGGTCATATGCTTGGGTAGCAAATACGATATGCATATCCAATTCTTCATTCTGTGTATCGTCTGAATTTTGGGCAACTTTGACTTTTGGATATGATACTTAGGGAAAAGATATCCAGAATTTCAAGGAATGTGACAAATAAGAGGTTAATCCATGGTAAACTTTAGTCAGCACAAACAATCCAGAAAGATTTTGTCCCTTAAAAAAAAAAAAAAAAGAATAGACCAGCATACTTAGCAACAGTGATGTAATTCCATGAAACCCTTGTTAGGTTTTTGGTTCGTCTTTTGTTAAAGTCCTATTTTGTTTAGGATTGTATTTTGGAATGCTAAAGGTGCACAGATTCTTGTCCTACAAGGATTAGGAAAGAATTAAGTTTTCTTATACAATTAGATTAGAAATCCAAGAAGGAAAATTGGAATAGGAAAGAAAGTTTACTTTCCTATCCCATATATAATATGAAAATTACTTTTAGCAATGGCAGCACAGCATGACATGGAGATTGAGCGGATGGATGTGAAGACTGCGTTTCTCCATCGAGATCTAGAGGAAACGATTTCATGGCTCAACCAAAATGGCTTGCCGAATATGGGAAAGAAAACCTAGTATGTCGACTCAGGAAGTCCCTGTATGGCCTGAAGCAATCTCCAAGGCAGTGGTACAAGAGATTTGATTCCTTTATGCTGACAATTAATTTTAGGAAATTGCTTATATGATTGTTGAATGTAGTATCATGTATTCCAAGATGGGATGAGCACACTGTTGCTGCTATATGTGGATGACATGCTAATAGCTTGTCAAGCCAAGTCTAAAATTCAAGACTTGAAGATGTTAAACAAGGAGTTCGACATGAAGGATCTAGGTGCTGCATAAAAGATCCTTGGCACGGAAATTCAGAGAGATAGGACCGGCGGTAGGATCTAGATATCACAAGCCAAATATGTCCAAAAGGTTCTTGAGAAGTTCAACATGCTAGAAGCAAAGGCAGTTTCAACTCCCTTGGCGGCTCACGTCAGATTAAGTGGCCAACAGTGTCCTAAGTCAGAAAAAGAGAAATCAGAGATGGAGAAGGTTCCCTATGCTAATGTTGGGGGCTGCCTAAGGTATGCAATGGTGTGACACGACCCGACTTAACTCAAGCAATCAGCGTCATTTCTAAGTACATGGAAATCCAGGAAACCAACAATGGGATGCAGTAAAGTTGATTCTGCATTACTTGAGAGGTTCTTGGCAACAAGGGATTATGTTTGAGAAGAAGCCAAACGAAAATGCAGGGGTGTTAGGGTACGTTGATGCTGACTCTGCAGGGGACTTGGAAGAAATTCAAGCATTGCTTGAACTTGATCAATCTCATTGATTGATCAAGGTGGAGCACCTCATCACTTGAGGTCCAATGAGGCGAGAAGTTTGCCCAGGTGAGGGTTCTTGAAGATTTCTAGAGCTGCCCTAAGAAGGTTCGAAGATAATATGGGGTGCAATAGTCAAGACTTGGTTTGACTCACCAAGGTGGAGATTATTAGTTTTTTGGTCCGTCTTTTGTTAACCTCCTATCTTGTATAGGGTTGTATTAGGAAACCAAAAGGTGCACAGATTCTTGTCCTACAAGGATTAGTAAAGAATTAAGTTTTCTTGTAAAATTAGATTAGGAATCCTAAAAGCCAAACTGGATAGGAAAGAAAGTGTATTTTTCCTATCCCATATAGAATAGGAAACCTAATCAGAAAATAGGATGTAAACCGCACCCTATACTTATAAATAGAGGTGAGGGAAGGGCTAAAAAGAAAGTGAAAGAAAACAGAGAGACAGCCGAGGGAAAAGAGGGATTAGTTCTAGGTTTTGCAATAGTACTGTATGCTCTATTATTTATCAAAGAAGTCATGGTTTCTCTACCTAGAGAAATCACAACTGGACACAGGCACAAGTTCTACCAAACCGGTATAGATCTTGTGTGTTTCCAGTTATTCTCTAATTTGCTAAGTTTAGTTTTTTGCCGGATACATCAAAGAGCAAGTTCCAGAGGAGAGTCGAAGTAAAAACAACCCTCAGCCACAAATCATACTGGGAAAATAATCTCTGCAAAATATCTATAATGAGTCAATAAATTTACCGCTTATGAACATTTTCACGAGCATTTGCATCCATGTCTGCATGATAATGATGAGCTGATATTCCTTTCTCACGCAACTCCTTTGCAACCTAGAATTCTAAACGTAAGGAATTATGTATAATGCTATTTTGGACAAGCAATTATGTATGATGCATTGATGCTACAACCTAAAACTCCTTTCTATGCATGACAATTATGCTAAAGCCCCAATCATGTGTGAATTTACGCTCTTTGGGCTTCAGTTTCAGTTGAGTTTAGAGATTACAATCTCTCTTCTTTAATTAGGGATTTGTTAGCAGCCGCTAAATGATTCAGTTTAGCCCTTCCTCTGTTTTTTTAGTTTTCTTTAGGGGCCCTCCCTAGTTTTCTCCTAATTCCAGGTGGATATCTTTTCCACTTTTGTAAATTCTTTCTTTTCTTAATAAAATTCTCTCGTTTCTATTCAAAAAAAAAAATGTGTGAATTTACGCTAAGTAAGCAATTACATGCAAAAAATATATATAATCAATTAATCATCCAGTTTAGATAAATTAAACAGTTGTGGTCATGGGTCATATCAGACTCACTGTAGCCGACAAGAGAGAGAGAGAGAGACTCAACAACAGAATCTTATAAAACTTACGTTTACAAAACAGGATACAAAGCGAGTGCAAATTATCTATAGGGAAAGATTTCGATATTTAGGAAATATGCTCAAAACTGCAACACTAAAGCAATTCTGTTTTGACTCCAAAATGATTTTGGAAATTTGTTAACATATCAAAAGTTTATCCAACCAAATTCAAGATTGTGCTTTAAAACTGCTTACACTTCCATCATTTCAGGATTTATTTTGTCCATATCTGTTATCACTTTTTACAAATTATGTGACAGCCAACCAAAAGCAACCAACAATGAAGATAAAAGAACAACACAGACCTGTTCACATTCCTTTCGAGAAAAGCAATACACTATGCCAGATTCATGATCCGAATAGGAGTGATGAATAAATTCTGCAATTTCATCAACCACCACCTTGCCAACTGAAGACTTCTCTCGTACCTAAAGCATAAAGAATTATGGCTACCCGTCTTCAAATTCAAAGCCAGAAACTATGAAAAAACAAACAAACCATATAAAATAGATTTGGCCTGTTGACTGTGCTGACAAATTTTACACATCTAGGAATGTGGAGCATCTCCATCAGATCACTTTGCACTTTCTGGGTAGCAGTGGCCTGCAGTATATATGACAAACCCATCAACTCAACCAAAAAATAGGATTAGAAGCAAGCACATGGTTACTCCGTTCTTTTCATTCCTCTATATTATCTACAAATGAAGGTGAAACCGCAAACCCCAAACTGCTTTTTCCTGTTCTATTAGTTTCATATGAGTTGATTGAAATGCCCCAATAATTTAAGGAATTTATTATCAAATTTGTAAGCACTCAATAGCATCATTTTGCCAGATACAGAACAAAAAATAACAACCCCTCTGCCATGCTTTCCTTTGCTTCTCTACCACCAGCATGGAAGAGAAAATTGTGACCAGTATTCAGCAAATTATTACCATAAATTTTGGGAACTGTTATTAGCACTCCAAAAATCTCATTCTACACTCCTCACAAATGTAATTTTCTTTCCAATTATAGAAAGTTTGGAGTGAAAAATGAGATTGTTGGAGTGCCAATAACAATTCCCTAAATTTATTAATAAGGAAACTGATACAATACACAATGAAATCAAAGCTCTCGCCAATCAAGTGAAATAAAATTAACAAGGTACTTTAGCTTCTATTGAATACCCAATATTTAAATTGGGGACTTTTTGTTTATTCGAGATGGGAGTGGAAGAAGCTATGGAATTGTGATAGTGCCTCTAAAGAGGATATAAGAATTAAAGACTGAAAAAAAAAACTTACAGTCAGAGCAATCACAGGAACATTGGGAAACTGAGTCTTGAGGATACCAAGACTTTTGTAGTCAGGTCGAAAATCATGACCCCACTGGCTGCAGCAATGTGCCTCCTGAAAAAATACGCCATGATATTAGACACTACAGAGATATTCAACTTACTAACTAAAGAATCCAAAAATATTGATTGCTGAAAGGATGATAAAGACAAAATACCAATATGCCTATTTTTACTTTAAGGTATAATGAATCATTCAAGGCAACATACTTACGTCAATAGAAATGAGAGATAGACGACCAGCGTGATGGCACTTTTCAAGTTTTGACATGAACCTCTTACTCTTTGATATCTTTTCTGGCGTCACGTACAATATTTTCAAATCTCCCTCCCCCTTTTCGAGGTTCTTGTATATTGACTTCTCCTCCTCCTTATTAGTAGTTGATGTCAACATATGAGCTGGAATGCCTAAAGCTGACAGACCCATCACCTGAAGCAACGGTAGTTTGTTGAAAAACCTGATTAAAATCTTCAGACGCAGTTTTTGTAAAGTGACGGATAGAATTTATTACAACCTGGTCCTGAATCAATGAAAGCAAAGGACTGACAACAAGAGCAACTCCATCATGAAGAATTGCTGGAAGCTGGTAACAGAGGCTCTTGCCACCACCCGCAGCCATAATCACTAAAACATCTCTTCCGCTCATCACAGCATTGATAATCTGGTACGAATTAGCCACTATCAGCAAATCTAAAGAAAGAGATGGGAATAAGCATCTAAAAAACAGTTTGAACTTAAACAAACTACAGGGCGAACTGGCACTAATAGAACGCTAGAACTACTTGAGTGCAATTAGCAATACCACCAAAAGAAACACAACTGGTACAGGAGAAAGAAAAAACATTCACAATTCCAGCTACCACATCCATCCACTACTTGGGCCAAAGCCCACGTGGTTTATCTGATTGGAAGAATTAGTTTTCAGTTTGAATGATCAAAACTAATACTTGTATTATATATAAAAGAAAATGACATATGAAACCACAGTTCAATGAATCGGCTATGAAGACTCGCAAACAACTATTTATGCGAGTGTAGGAGTTGACTTTTCGAATTACGGAAGTACTGATAAGGTCCTTAATTATAATTACTAGTAACTGTAATACTTCCTCTTTGTATTCTTTGTGTGGCTATTGACTCCCTCATTTTCACGGAGAAGTACATACAAAGATTAATCTCAAATATTCTCTACATATACCAAAGCCTAGATAAAACTAGGACTTTGTGCTTCTTACCTAGCAGTTGGCCCCTGCCCAAACCCTAGCTGTCGGCAAACTAGTTTTTGTTAGCCAATTTCCCTGTGATCTTCCCAGTGAGCAAAATCTATCCATTTTCCAGGACACGTCAATCTCATCCTGAGAAGAATACAACACCCTCAGCTGTTTACTGCCACCGCTGCCCCAGAATTTCTAGCTTTCCATATGATTCGATGAAGAATGAGCAAATAATGAGGTTTTTGTCTTTATACGTGAAATGAAAAGAAAAATGCTTGTACTGTCGTGCTTTTTTCCGCTGCTCTTCCAATTTTTATCCGACTGATTACTAAGCTTTTTTTTTCACTCCTTTGGCCAGCCAATCTCCACGCCTTCAACTGAGACAGTGCAAAGCAACAATATGCTGATGCAGGTCACAGTTAATCTAGATGGATCCAGTTATTCTGTGCGGTCTACAGTTGTGGAAATATAAGTCACTGAGAGAGGTAAACTGGGTTACTTTTGAAAGACTACTGAACCATCTGAAACTGATGCTATCTATTCAAAGGGAAATTGGCATCTTCAGTTTATGCTACATATTTATGTCGATACTTGCACGTAGATATGGTGTTCGAAATATTTGCAAAAATCTTGTTTACTTGTGTTCAATTGCTTATCACTAACGTATGTTCAATTGCTTTCATTAAAGCTGAAACATGATTTACTTAAAACATCTTACTCGTAGACAGAGCTCATGCTTATTGACAACTTGCAAAGGAACTCCTCCATTAAGTAAACTTAGATATGAATTTATATGAATTTTTACCTGACTCAAACCATGAATTTATTCAACATCTGTTTACAAATAAGAAGTTAGTATCCAAAGGGAGAGTACAATAAGACCCCTTATATTCTCCTTCTTAGTAGAGAGCTGACAATATGATAGCAAACAAAGGAGCAGGAAATTTGAAAATGAACAATCCAGAAACGGAAGTTACCTCTCGCTGATTTGCACGATATGTGGATATGCCAAATATATTGAACCTAACATCATTAGCTCGAGAATCCCACTCAAATATCCCAGACCAGTTTTCCTCAGCATTTGAAGCACCATTAACAGGATATGCTGAATCTTTAGATGCTTCAAGTAAAGCTTGCAGTTCAGATTGCCTTTCATATAACCTCTCTTGTTGGTCAAGCAATATCTTAATTTGGTCTGAAAAACGAGACATACGCATAAATCACTGTGTTCTTAATATGTAAGAAAAACGTGGACGAACTTCCGTAACTTATTGAAGACGGATCATGTCAAATAACATACATTTACTATCTTTTCTATTGTTTAATATGAATTTTCTATCAGAAAATATTATCCGCATTGATCTACCAAAACATACATTTAAATCCTCAAATGAGTTAGAAGGCTAAAATACAGGCTATCCAATGAATCAAATCAGACACAACGGGAGGAAAAACAATATTAGCGAAATTGAAAAATGAGGTGAACCTAACACAGACCAAAGCATCATACATTACGGGGCAGCCTAGCGCACGAGGCTTCGAACATGCGATGTATGGGAATAACAATAGCTAATACGTATGCAGCCATACCCCAGTCTCCAGAGAGGCTCAGTGACTTGAACAAGCGGACACTTGGCACTTAATTCCTCTTATAGTGAATTCGTGATTACTTTCCAGAAAATATTGGTTACACTTGCAATTGCATTATCCTATAGACTTAACACATTTACCCAGCTCCAAATAAAGCCAATTGCTTTAACTATTACTCAAAATTCGTAAAGATTAATACTTTTAATTCCTCATAAACCGTTTTCTTTTCTGGTCTATCATATCAATCCTATGGTAAATTTAGATTAGGTTTGAAATTGAAGCAAGAAAGTATCAAATGAAGAAATGAATAATTATTGAGAAAAGGGAAAAAGGAAGCAGAAAGCGGAGAGAGAGGAAGAGAGGGGTTGGGTACCTTGGACGCCTTGGATTTCAGCCTCTACGTTTAGCAGCTCTTCTGCTATTATGTCTTCGCTTTCCATGCCAAGCTCCTTACGCGACACAGAGAGACTCGGAGAGAGGGTGATTCAGAACTGCTGCTTTCACCGCAATGCAGCACAGCATATACGCAATTCGATCACTAAAAGTTAATACTCATTTTTTTTTCTTTTTCTTTTTTTTTTTCTAGACAAAACCAAAAGAAAATTATTGGTTTGGTTTCAATTTTGGTAGTTCAGAAATTGAACTGAACCGAACCGAATCGAATTCAATTAAAATATATTTTAAAAAAAACATACGTATTGTGAACTAATTGAAGACTTGTGATTCATACAACCAACTTCATTTAGTGAGATAAGATTTTGTTATTGACATATTGTTGTTATTTATGTTGGCATTCATTTTCCAAGCTCAACTCCAAGCCAATTATAAGCCAAATTTCAATCCAAGGCTAAGGTAAGCACCATTTAAGATCCAAATATATTGAAAGCCTTATTCACTATATTATTTTTTTCCTTATTTTTTTCTTCAATTTCTAGGTTAACAACAAGAAAAATAAATAATAAATAAATTGGTTTATATCACAAATGGTCCCTGAAATTGACCTCATCAATCATGATGGTCCCTAAAATTGAAAATCGATCAATGTAGTCCCTGAATTTTAACCCCGCGAATCAATGTCGTCATTCTGTTAGTATTTCGTCCAAATTAACTTTAAAAAAGGTTAAACTATCAATTTTTCATGGTAAAATCATCAAAATAACCATGTTACTTATAATTTTACTTACTACCTCTCTTTTCTTTTCTCCATCTTCACTTTTCTCTCCATTTTTTCATGGATTTGGTGCTAAAACTAAAATAAAAACAAAAAAAAGTGGGAAATTTCAATTTTT